>JAOVVE010007337.1:0-10965 GCA_028565655.1 Hoplisoma axelrodi | reverse complement strand
AAGAACAATGACTAAAGAACAGTTTGACTTAGCTCTGTGTTCTGTGGAGTTTCTTGGAGTTCCATAGAGTTCCTTGAGGTTCCATGGTAAGGGTCCGATTAACAGTGACTATAAGCATCCAGGACGGATTGTAGTCGAACAATCGTATCGGGTGCCATTTGCATGCGGCACTAGTATTAGTAGTAGTTCGGATACAGCAGTGCTGCTGAGAATAATCCACCAACCCGACTGAAAAATTACAATGACTGCAATTCAATAATAATTTTGGAAAATCTGAGAAAATATTATTTGCATAATAATTTGGAACACAGTGTATATGACGCTGAGACAGGCAGGAACAGGGGAAACGTAGGTAAGACACGTGATGGATAAACGCAGCTGATGATAATGATAAGACACAAAACTGAAACGAGGACTGATTAATTAACATAACAAACGAGGACAGGACAAGACCAGGAAAAGAACTAAGTTGCGTGCGCCGAATCGGTTCACAGATTCAATTGGCCTGAGCCAAATCGGTTCGCTCATCCGAAGTTCTTGCATCCCTTACAGTTAGTGTATCGTTAAATAGTACAATAAAGTTCAACTAAACTCACTGTTTTGCTTACGTTACCTTTTTTTGTAGACCGTATGTTTTAGCATGCGACTTATAATCCTGTGCCTTATGTGTGAGTTAAATACAGAAATAGACCTCGTAAATGAGACTGCACCTTATGAATCCAGTGCGCCTCATGGTCCGAAAAATGCGGTAACATATTTTGCAAATTACTTTCCATTAAATGTTACCTAGAATAGCCCTCCGAGAGCTGAGTCAGGCGCGTGTAGGTCAGCCTCGACTCTGGGACACTGATCAAAAATGGCAAGCCCACATTCTCAGAGTTGGGCCGGCAGAGTGCTTTGTGGTTAGACCAGTGGTTCCTCTGGCAAGCCCTGAATCACAGAAAATGGAAAATATGATCAATAACAATTACAACATGATCATAAGCAATTTCAAAAATTCCTCTCTGCAAAGAACTGTAATGAAGTCCACTAACTGATTGCAGTAGCCCACACGGTAACAGCGAGTACAGCGTTTTAGTTTCTCATCATCTGATAGGGGTGGCTTCTGGCAGGCAGCACACTTTGCTATAGGAATACTTGGAACCTGAAGCTTCTGTAATTGCAACATAAAAATAGTTATAACAAGGAAAAATGTCACCACTCATTATGACAAACACTGATTTTAACACTTCTGTTTTTATACCTGATGGACCCTTAGAAGCACCATTTTCTCTTTAGTCAACTCTTTAGATAGCACCTCGAAGCAGAAGAGCATGTCAGAGGCAGAGACTGCATCAAGCGATTGAGATGACAGGAAGATTCGATGAAACCGGTTTTTTACCACCTAAAAAAAAAATAAATATTTTGTATTTATCTTGTGAAATACATCGTTTAAGGGTGTGTTAAATCTTTCAAACAAGGTAACGCAATTAAAAGTTTTATACCTCTGCTAGCCTCAAGTTCTCTGGTTTGACTCTGACACTGCGGGAAATTGAATCTAAAACTTCTGCTGTGCTCGAATTCTCTTTACTCACACTTACCAAAAACTGCACGAGAGAAAAACTAGTCACCGCATAAAAAGTCACAGGGCAAAACAAAACACAGATAAACTTAGTGTATTTAGAGATTATGAACCCTTTGCAATATTTACCTTTATTGGTCTTTTGTGGGGTTCCTTTGCAAAATAGAAGACATTCAGCACCTTTTGCTTTTGAGGTAGGGGAACGGGTAGGTAGAGGAAAGGATCGAAGGTAATGGAAACCTGAAAAAAAGGGGGTGAGGGCAATTTTAACTTCTCTAATGATTATGCAAAGAGCTTTTTAACCTGTTGTTTAATGACTACTACAATTTTACTTAACAGTGTATAACACCACCTTCACAGCAATGTACAGCAAAAGTGGTATAGACAGATTATTACATTGCTTAATAAAAATAAAAATGTTATTGAATCTTACCTTTGAGCACATTGGGCACACAAGCTTGGACTTGTACTGGCCTTGGAACAGATCGACTATAAACGAATCATTTCTCATTTTGTGTCTTTGCCATGCTTCTTCTGCTACGACCTATCAATGAAAAATCCCAAAGACAAAAATTAAACACATTGTTTGCCATGTTTCTACATTTCTTTTAAACCTTTGTGCAAATTCTAAAGGTGGCACTAACACATTTGAACGTATTAATTTATTTATTTGTGAGTTAACGCCATTTTGGACATTATTAGTCATTCAATGGCAAGTCCTGGTACATTTTACAGTTTTTGTATTATTACTTGTAATTTAGTCCATTTTATATTTCCATTTTTATTTTTATACTTGCGAGGTAAGTTAAGATTGTTCTTGTGTTGTCTTGTGTAAATATTTCCTTCATGGTTTTAGGAATACTCTCTTGTTGCCTTTGCTTTCTGTATTTATAGCATTCTAGTAGAATGTGTCTCATTGTAATAGGAGTGTGGCATGTGTCGCAGATAGGTTGAGGTTCTCCTTTAACTAGGTGTTGGTGGGTTTTCCTAGTATGTCCAATTCTACATCTTGTGTAGATACATTGATCAAGTCTTCTTCCTTGGTGGTGCTTTGGTCTGTCTTTAATATCTGGGTGTATTTCATGGAGTTTGTTATCATCTTGTGCGTCCCATTCGATTTGCCATTTTCTTTTGATGTAGGAGTTGATCAGTGGTTTCAAATCTGTTTTTGGAATATTGTTGTTTGCCACTTTTTGGTTTATTTTTCCTCGGGCTAGTTGATCAGCTTTCTCGTTTCCTTGTATTCCGATGTGTCCTGGGATCCAGCAAATTATTATGTCATATTTCTGTTTTGATAGATTATTGGTTATCCTTTGTATATTACTTGTTGTTGGATGGCTTGGTATGTATGTTTCCAGTGCTTTCAGGCACGCTTGTGAGTCTGAACATATTAAAAACTTTCTTTTTTCCTTTTGTTGTTCGGCGTACTTTACTGCCATAAAAATGGCATGGGCTTCCGCACTGAAGATGGAGCAGTGTTGGGGTAGTTTTTCTCTGCCCATGTGTCTGTGCGTGTATACTGCTGCTGTGACCTGTTCTGTGGTTTTGGATCCATCTGTGTATATAGGCTGATGGTATGGATATTGCTCGCGAATTTTAAGGAAGTTGTCGATATATACGTTTGGGTGTGTGTTTATTTTTTTCTTGTCTGTGCTGCAGTTGAAGATGATTTTTGGTTTCCAGTGTTCCCATGGCGGTATCATTCTGCAAGGATTTTGGGCTACAGTGCTTGGGCTTAGTTTGATGTCGTCCATGTAAGATTTCATTCGAACGCCAAACGGCTGTATTCTTTTCTGTCTGTCATGTCGAGTTCTAGGCTGTGGTGGGAATATTATTTTGTTTATTGGGTTTCTGGGGTTTTCCATGGTTTTAATGGCGTATTGGAGTGCTAATTTTATCCTTCGGAGTTCGAGCGATGGTTCTTGCGCTTCCACATACAGGCTTTGGACGGGGGAGGTGCGGTATGCTCCTAGTGCTATTCTAATCCCTTGATGATGGACTGTGTTCAGTTCTTTTAAGTAAGATTTGCGGGCTGATCCATATATGAAGCATCCATAATCCAGTGTTGTTCTGATTAGAGTTCTGTATAGTCGCAGAAGTATCTGAGCATCCGCTCCCCATTTGGTGCTTGCTAGTACTTTGAGTATTTTTAATTTGTGGAAACTTTTTTCCCTCAAGGATTTGATGTGGGGGATAAAGGTGAGTCTTTTATCTAGCACCATTCCTAGATATCTCACGGTTTCGGTTATTGTTATGGGTTCTCCCTCTATAAGAAGTTCTGGGTCTGGATGTAGATTCCTGTTCTGGCAGAAGTGGATGCAGGTTGTTTTGTTTTTAGAAATCTTGAAGCCATTTGTGCTTAGCCATTTATGTATTTTGTTTATACAGGGTTGTAGTTTCTGTTCCACTATTTTCATGTCCTGGTTTCTGTAGCCTATGCACAGGTCATCTACATATAGGCTGCAGAATATGTTGGGTGGTACTTCTTTGGTAATTTGGCTGATTTTAAGATTAAAAAGGGTTACCGATAGAATGCAGCCTTGCGGGACTCCGGTTTCTTGTATATGGTCTGTTGAGAAGGTGTTGTTTATTTGGACCTTGAATTGTCGGTCCTTTAGAAATTCCTTAATGAACGTTGGGAGTCGTCCTCTGAGTCCTATTTGTTGAAGGTCCTGTAGTATTCCGTGTCTCCATGTGGTGTCGTAGGCCTTTTCAAGGTCAAAAAATATGATGGCTGTGTGGGCCTTCTGGAGGAACGCTTCCCTAATATAGGTCTCCAGTCTGATGAGATTGTCCATTGTGCTCCTGTTCTTCCGAAAGCTGGTTTGAATCTCGCTGAGGATATTATTCGTTTCTACATACCAGACCAAGCGGGTATTGACCATCCTTTCGAGTGTCTTGCTTACGCAGCTCGTTAAGGCTATTGGTCTGTAGTTGTCTGGGCTTTCATGATTTTTCCCGGGTTTTGGGATGGGTATTACTGATGCCTTTTTCCATTCCATTGGGATTTTTCCAGTTTTCCAGATGTAGTTAAATATCTTTAGAAGTAGTGCTGTTGATGTCGGGGGTAGTTTTTTCAGCATTTCGTAATGTATATTGTCTGGACCTGTTGTTGTGTTGTGGGATTTCTGGAGGGATTGGTGTAGTTCATTCAGTGTAAATTCTTGGTTGTATGGTTCATCATCATCCATCTGAAAGTCTATTTCATTTCTTTCACTCTGTATTCTGATTTCTTGAAATTCATCAGTGTAGCTCTTATTTGATGATACTTTTTCGAAGGTTTTTGCTAATAGTTCTGCAATTTCTTCTTCATTATTTGCCATTTCATGCTGATTTTTGAGGTATTTAACTCGTGGTACAGTATTCCTGTTTTCCATTTTACGAATTATATTCCATATTTGGTTGGTTGGTGTGTTTGTGTTTATGTTATTTGTGAAGAATTTCCAGCTTTGTTTTTTGTTTATGTTTATTATCCTTCTGGCTTTTGCTCTCAGTATTCTTAGTTTGTTGAAGTGCCTTTCTGCCCTTTTCTTTATTGCTTGACTGCATTCTTTATTGAACCAGGGGGTTATTTTCTCTCTTGTTCCTTGCGATGTCCTTGGTATGTTTTTTTTTGCAATGTTAATTAGATTTGATGTGAACCATTGTATATGATTTGTTTTTTGAGGGTATTGTCTTTAGGTTTTCTTTGCAGAGGTTTTGAAATGCTGGCCAGCTGGCTCTCTTTATTCTCCATCTTGGCGGTGTTATCGTAGGGCGGGGATTATCTGGGCTTATAATAATTGGGACGTGGTCGCTGCCACAGAGGTCATCCCATATTTTCCAGGAAAATTGGATATAGAGTTCTGGACTGCAGATTGTCAGGTCAATTGTGGTATATGTTCCATGTCCTGGGTGTAAGTATGTAGGTCCAGGTGTGTTCATTAGACATTTTTCCTCTGCTGTTGGAACTTTGGCTCCCCCACATTACGTTATGGCTGTTGAAGTCTCCCAATAGGATGTATGGTGTTGGAAGCTGTTCATTCAGATTATTCAGTTCTATTAATTTTATGGTGTTGTTTGGGGGTATGTAGATCGTACATATGGTAATATTTTTCTTTATGATATTTGATGTTCTAACTGCAGTAGCTTGCAGTTGGGTGTTGAGGCTTACATGATTGTGGGGAACATTTGATTTTATGTACATAGCTGTCCCTCCACTTGCTTTGCCAATGTTTGGTCCTGGTTTTTGGTACACAGTGAAGTTTTTAAGCTGTATTGTATTGGTTGTTTGGGTTTCTTGTAAGCATATAATGGATGGGTTAATGCTTAGTGCTAGTCGCTGGAGTTCATTATAATTAGCTTTCAGACCTCGGCAGTTCCATTGTAGTATGCAGTTTGTCATTTGGGTTTTGGTATGCTTGATCGATTTTTACTTCTGATTTTTGGGGACATGCTGCGATGCCTGATGTGTCCCTCTTCATCTCCATGTCCTGCGTTTTCTCTCTTCGTGGACTATCTTCATCTGAGGTGTTTGTTGTCTCAGGGTGGTTTGTTTTTTGTATTTTGTCTTTTTTCTTGAGCTTTACTGCTGTTTGTATTTATTTGTGGAGTCAGGTTTGTGCTTTGTGTGCATATGTTTTTTGATTTGGCAAGAGTTGGTTCTTTATCGGGGTTTATTATTTGAGGTTTGTCTCCGTTAATCCACGTGTAGTCCGTTTGGCAGCTGTTCGCTTTCGTATTTTTTACAATGTCAGCAAATGTTTTTACAAATGTGAAGTTTGGAGGGTCTGGCACCTGCTTTTTTGCTTCAAAGTGGCTGATCTTATTTGTATGTTTAATTCTTTGAATTTCTTTCTCTTTTATCCAGACCGAACAGTTCTGTTCTGCTGCAGCATGTGGGCCTCCACAATTCCTGCACTTGGGTTTGTTGGTGCATGGTTGTTCATGTCCCTCTTCCCCGCAGTTGCAGCATACTGTGGTGTTACTGCATCTGTTCGATCCATGTCCAAATTTCTGACATTTGTAACATCTAGTGGGGTTAGGGATATATATCTCTACATCAATCCTTTGGTATCCTATGAGGATTTTGTTTGGTGGTGTGGTTTTATTGAATGTTATTATGTATGTATTAGTTGTAATGATTCTATCTTGTCTCTTGACTGTAATTCTCTTAACGTTGCTTACATCTTGTGAGGTCAGTTCCTTTGTTATGTCTTCCTCTTCCATGTCTCTTAGGTCTCGGCAGCGGATAACTCCTTTGCTACTGTTCAGGTATGGGTGAGCAAAGGTCTTTACGTCGATGTTTACAAATGTTTTGGTTTTCAGCAGGTTGTCTGCCTGTACTTTCTTGAGGCATTCTACCAGTATTTGTCCTGTTCTTAATTTCTTTGCATCTTTTACTGTTCCTGCTATTCCCATGATACCCTTTTGGATGGCAAAAGGTGACAGCTTATTTAACATCGTGTCGTCTTGGGTGGATTCGATGATCACAAATCTAGGCCAATTCTCATTTGGTCCTTTGGAGATTAGGTGAGAGGTCAGTTCGGTCTCATTGTCATAGTCCAGAAGTTTCCGTTTTGGGTTTTGTTTGGTATCCATAGTTATTTGATTCGGGTTTCATTATTCTTATTCCCCATCCACCTCGGAATCCCAATCGGGGGTATGCAGAGCCACGGACATCCACTGGTTGCATACCAGGGCTATAAGAATAGTATACTCGATCCACCAGTTGTTCTTGGCGTTCGATTGACCCTGAGCCAGCGCCTTCTAGGGATCACACTTGGGATACTACCTAGGGCACGTCCTGACCAGCCGATTGATTGGAGCGGGCCTCTCCAACCTCCCGTCTATGCGAAGTTGGGGCCAAAGTGTTGTGTTGGGGACAAGGTGTCCGCAGACACCTCTACCCTCAAACACCAGGATCCCTTCATCCGCAGACACGGGTCGCACCCCACGGCAAACAGGGCGCCTCATTTGTTTGCCTCTTACGAGCAGCCAGAGGGGGCTGAGAACCTATTCTACCCCGGGTCCTCACAGGGGAAAATATATAAATAAAAAAATATAAATAAAAATCGAGAATCGAATCGTAACCCTAAAATCGAAAATGAAATCGAATTGAGGATTTAGAGAATCGTGACACCCCTACTATATAACATTTGAACAATGAATAACTCAATGCAAAAAGCAAAGCATCTTAACAGTAATTAACAGGTCGCAAATTCAGATGCAAAAGTTAAAAGGAATCTGAAACTCACCGAAAGGAACAATGAATCAATGGCTTCCTGTAACGCCTGCACCACCTGAATCTTCTTTTCCTTAAACTTCTCCAATATAGTCGGCATCAACTGCAACATACATTGGCAGACTAGAACTACCATTATTCATTAAACTAGAAAAATCACATTCCTTGACATGCAATTTTTGTCCGAGTGCATTATATTGGTTTAAAACTATTGTAAATGATTTATAACGTTTTATACAGTAAAACCTATATAACTTGAATATACATTAAGCACATTTAAGATACAAAAATATAGTAAGTAAGTGTCAGGTGGCACAACCACAGAACCTCACCCACTGCATTGGACGAAGAGCACCTCCTTAAATGAAAATGCTACAACAGTACACATTTTAGAGAAATAATTTCACGTTTACATTTTTATTATAAATATCTGATTCAAGCTGCTTAGAGCACCCTCGTGCTTCCAGGCTATGGAAAGCCATGTGGGTCACTTTTATAAAATTATGTTCAAATAAATCTTTAGTTGCACTACCTGACATTTTTTGGGTGGTGAATTTATATAAAAAAAAAAATAAAATAAAACTTTTATATGTCTTGCAATACATATGACTAAACATTTTCTCAACCTTAAGATAAATGCATCATCAACTTTTAAACCAAATTTTAATGCCCAGATTTATATATATATAAAAAAAAAAAATCTTACATGTCCTGCATAAGTACCAAATTTCTTGCGGAGTCCAGTGGCAAGTCCAGCAACACATCTGGCAGCAATGGTCACCAACAAAACATTAGTGTCTTTTCCAATAATCTAAACATTAAGAAAAAAAAAGTAGCAAGAAATACAGCACATTTATTAAACAATGATTTCACTAGATCATGCTGCAAAAAAATAAGGCAGTAAATACTTCCTTAATCAAGATGCAGTCAAACAACTTAGTAACCAGAACAATGTTTAATGCCCAATTAAATAGCACTGATGAAACTGATTTAAACATAGGAGTAATACCTTATTAAGAGCTTTGACAACATCTCCATACTCGCCAGCCTCCAGCTTAGGGTTTTTGCTGAGAGCTTCCAGAGCTTCTAACGCCTCCTTCCTCTCCTGCCACTTTTTAGCCTCCTAAGCAAATACACATTAATTTAGTAAAGTTTTACAAGTCTGAATGATGCATTCTGCAGTGGCAGTTGACTTTCAGCAGTGACATTGTGCATAGTACCTGCTGGCCTAGAAGCCCACTACAGAATAAATAGGGAACAACCATCCTTTAGATCCTCTGCCTCTCAGTGACAGAACGCAACAGTCCCTGCCACCAGTGCCACCTTGAGAAGTCACTGCAGACCTACAGGTCCTACTCATGAATCTTAAATAAGGTGAAGAGGTGCCCTCTAAAAAGCCATATCTAGTTTGATCCTGTTTCTAATCCGGCCCGCTAAACTCCTCAAAACTATATTATTAAAATGTTCTATTATCGGACTTGCATTCCTTTTCCCTGCTATTCTCAATAGATGGCACACTCCACTGCTAAGTTGAACACACTGCTTAGTTAATCACTTTGCCAAAAGAAAAGTGGACAGTGAGTACAGATCGTAAGAACTGGACAACTAAACATTTCACAGAAGTCCGACTAACATTTGCATGTCGAATATGATAAACTGTTGCAGTTTCAAATGCCTTAAAAAATTTTTTAAAAAATAAATAAATAAAAAAAAAAAAATCACTCGTCAAAGCAGCCAACTAGTCAGACCCCTCTGTCAATTTTAGATCCCCATGTGTCCCATGCGTTTATATATCCAACCCTGGCTCAACCAGCAAACTTTGTTGCTATATTTAACAAAATTTAGATCCTCTAGCAACCTCTTAAAAACCAAAAACAACCTAGTGACTATTTTAGCGTTATTGGAGACTTTAAAAGACACGTTGAGTTTCTGTTCCCTGTGGATTCTGCTGAGGCATGTTCCACAACACTTCGTGCTCAAAGCAGATACGCATCGCTTTACGTCCACACTGAAACTGACCTGTGCAGGCCCAAAGCTGCCACTAATCCAGTCCTGCAAGTACAAAGCAGGATGTAAATATAGATGCATTTAGCCTACAATGTCAGTTACTTCACGTCCATGGTCTGTGAAATAAGCAGTCACTCCTAAAAGTTAAAAGCAAGATGTAGAGCTGTGCGATTAATTCAAATGTACAGTTAAAAATCAATAGGTTTTTATGAAAATCAATTTTTTCTCAGGTTTTAACTTCCGCCACTGACGCTTTTTGAGCTTCTGTAGTTCAGACTCACCTTAGCCCCTCCTTGCCATAGACACACAAACATGACAAATGGGAGGATAGCTGGGGAAAGCTTGTGCCTGACCTCCGTGATCTGGAATTGTTTGGTTTTGCAGAGACTGACGCAGACCAATCAAGACCTCGCAGTAAGGTGTGTTTAAAAAAAACACACAGTTGCTTCCATGACAAATATATTCCAGTACCTTAAACAAGCATGCAGCAGAATGGGAGAAGTGCTGCTCAGTGTGGAGACAATATTCGCTCTTTAGCGATTTACAGTCAGGTCCCAGTGTAATGACCATGCCAGCCAAAATAAAGCATGCAACCGTACCTGACATTTTCAAACTGTGAGCCATATGATAATAGGGAAACGATGGAAGGCAATGACTTTACAACGGGACGGTCTGCATCTCACCTACAATTTTTTTTGTTTCTGGTTGCACTGTAACCCCAAAGTGTTATTTATAGGTCACATTATCTTCTTTGATGGCGCATTTTAGGGCGGCAGCTAACAATTATTTTAATAATTGATTATTCTTGCGATTAATCGAGTAATCGGATAAAATTAATGAAAGTAACAAAAAAGAAAAAAAATCCTAACTACTATACTTTTAAACTTTAAAACTTTAAAACTTTAAAGCATTGCAACAATCAAATGTATTTCATGTAGCTATTAGTATTAATACTAAATAAAAATATTAGCAGTACATGTAACGTAAGCTAAAATATAACATCTGCAATTTAACAGATTATCAGTGATTTAGCTAAACATATTTTGCAAATATAAACAAACAGTACCGGTTGGTACAGTGGTCACCAACCTTTTCCAGTGCAAGATCACCTTTTTGGAATCTGAACAAATCAAAGATCTACCAACATAAATATCAGCCCTATGCTGCTTAAAAT
>JAOVVE010006297.1:0-10972 GCA_028565655.1 Hoplisoma axelrodi | reverse complement strand
TGGGTTGTGGGTCTTTGGTGGTTGTGTTGTACTCACTGCACTGGATGATGCTGTAGAAATAGTAGGAGCAGTAACAGTTGCAGTGAACACACTAACCCCATTTATCAGGTTCTATTGCTGGTATTTTCTTTTCTAATTTAGCTGATAAATGAACAGTTTGAAGATGTCTGTGCAGGTTGTTTGTGGATGAAATTGACATTTTTCAGAGTCTATACACTCTGCCTGTGAACTGTCTATCATTAAAATGTGTTTAAACTTTACTACGTTTTCTGTCACTCGTTTTCTTTACCTAGTCAGCATTTTATTTCTCTATTAATTGCACATATTCCTCTCCCTGACCCCGGCTTCGCCCACATCAGCTCCAGCAAAAAGGTTTTCAATGAGGAATCGACTGTCTTTGTTCACTTAAAAGAGTCGAATCTTAGAGCCGGATCTTTTGCGACTGACTCGTCACTCGGACGACACGCTTTCTTTGTGAGCAGTAAAAACAAAACCCTGGACGCTTGTGAATTTCCATGCGGACATTCATTAGTCTAAAAAAGAGGACGTATTAATACGCACCGTGTCTTTTGCTCTGTAAAACGTGACGGTGTCCGCAATCGCGTTCCACCAGACAGAATGCTTTGTGGGAGCGGGGAGCTGCTAGTGTTAGCTGCCCGTAAAAGTTTTGCAGCGAGCTGATTGTTTCTTCAAGTCTGACAAAGTGAAACCGAACCAGTTCCAGTTAATTTCAGAAACTGTGCCTTTTTGGAACTCACTTCTCTTTGCTTACCGCATGCGCTTTGAGAGCCAATGTCCTGTCGAAGTGAGCTCAACTCGACAGAACACCGGGCGGACTTGGAACTATGGCAGCCCCACAGGATGCACGCGACTGTAGAAAAACATCTCGATTTTCCTAAAATGAAATCGGGAAAAATAGCAAATTCGATAAAATCGATTTATCGGCCAGCCCTAGTGCTCGGTCTAAGTGTCGAAGTATTAGATAATTGGCTCCCGAACTAGTTCTTGCTAATACTTTAAGAGCATTTAGTGCTGTCAGACATTTGTTTTTCACGTTTTTTTTAAATGGAAGATGTCGGAAAGTTTATTGTCCAAGTGAATACCTAAAAACTTCCTTTTGTGTTTTTATTCTTTCTCCATTTAGGTGGATTTCTGGATCTGGGTGCAGTGATCTTAGCAGGCAGAAGTGAATACAGACCGTTTTTGTTTGGGAGAGTTGAAATCCGTTTTTTAATCGACCATCCATATATTTTGTTTGTGGTTAGTTGGAGCTGGTGTTCTATGTTGTTCATGTATTTTCCACTATAGCAGATACAGACGTCATCCACATACAGATTGCACAGAATATTGGGTGTAATGGCATTCACTGTGCTGTCGATTTTGATGTTGAAGAGTGTGACCGACAGTATGCTTCTCTGGGGTACGCCTAGTTCTTGTACATGTTGGTTTGAGTAAGTATTGTTAACTTGAACACGAAAAGTTCTGTTTGCTAGGAAATGAAGATGGGTAGTCTTCCATGAAAACCCATTTCATGCAGATCTTTAAGAATTCCAAATCTTCATGTTGTGTCATACGCTTTTTCCTGGTCGAAGAATACTGCTACAGCATGTTCTTTTCTGATGAATGTGTTCCTTATGTATGTGTCTAGCCTTATCAGATGGTCTTGTCGGAAACCACATTGGTACGTGGTTAGTTTGTTCTCATTGTCTAGATTCCAGACCAGGTGGTTGTTGATCATTCTCTCCATAGTCTTGCACAGGCAGCTAGTCAGAGCTATTGGACGATAGTTGCTGGGGTTATTGTGGTCTTTTCCTGGTTTTGGCATGGGGATAATTGTTGATTCCTGCCAAGATAACGGGAAAGTCTCTGTGCACCAGATTAAGTTGAGTATCTTTAGCAGTAGGTTTACTGCATCTGGTGGTAGGTGTTTTATGAATTGATAATGGATATTGTCTGGCCCTACAGCAGTATCTTTGGCTTTGTTTATTGATGTAAGCAGTTCTTTCATTGTAAATGGTTAGTTATAGGGCTCTCTGTTATGAGATCTGAAGTCCAGACCCTTTTGTTCCTGTTGTTCCCGTACCTTGAGGAATTCAGGTGAGCAGTTTTCTATTGAGCTGTTTCGTTCGAAGGTTTTTGCAAGTTTATTGGCGATTTCTAGTTCAGTGGTAAGGTTTCTTTCTTCATGTTTTAAATGTTGTAGATGGGGAATGTCTGTTTTATTCATCATTTTACGCATCATACCCCAGACTTTGCTAAGTGATGTGTATGTTGTTAGTGATGATACAAATTTTTCCCAACTTTCTGTTTTTGCATTTTTTATTATTCTGCGTGCTTGTGCCCTGCAGATCTTTAGTTTTGTCAGGTTTTTCTCATTTGGGTGTCTGTTGAAAAGTCGTTCTGCTTTCTTCCGGTTGTGTATGGCTGTCTTACATTTGTCGTCAAACCATGGATTGTTCTTCTTTGTTTGCTTAGTTGAGGGTTTAGGGATCGTTTTCTTTGCTATTTTTAACAGTGTATCGGTGAACCACTGCATTGGCTCTTCCAGATTTTCTAGATTTGTATTTAAGCTGTCTTGACATAGAGTGTTAAATTGGAGCCAGTTTGCTTTATGTAGTTTCCATCTCTGTACTTTCTGGTGGATGGTTACTCCTTCTAGTGTTGTTATGACTGGGAAGTGGTCACTTCCACAGAGGTCGTTCCAGACTTTCCAGGTAAGGTTTAAAAATATCTCTGGTGTACATATGGTTAGGTCTATTGCTGAGTATGTTCCATGTCCTGGGTGTAAGTATGTGTTTGTGCCATGATTTAGCAGGCATAGATCTCTTTGATTCATGAATTCTTCTACAGCCTTCCCTTTGGGGTTGCGAGCATTGCTCCCCCATAGAGGGTTATGGCTGTTCAGGTCTCCCAATATTATGTAGGGGGATGGAAGTTGATCCACTAAGTTGTTTAAGTCCTGTACTGTAAGATGCTCATCTGGTGGTATACGTATATATAGAGCATAAGGTGATTGATCTGTGAAGTGTGAGATGGACTGCAGTAGCTTGTAATTTTGTTGTAAGGTTGAGGCGTTTGTGAATAATTCCTTGACTTACAAGTATGGCTGTTCCTCCTGAGGGGCGATGCCTACTTGGACCAGCATTGTAGAAAAGGGTATAGTTTTTGATGTTGAAGTTATGTTGATTTGTAAGGTATGTTTCCTAAAGACAAAAGGCTAGAGGGTTAAGAGAGGTAGCAAGATGTTGTATCTCTAGGTAGTTTGCTTTAAAGCCACGGCAATTCCACTGGATTTTTCTCCATTACGTGGGTAGTACTGGAACCTTTGGTTTGGTTCTTTCTTTTGGTGATCTAATTCGATTACGTGGACTTGCTATTTCCATCATATCTATATCTTTTACTGTTTCAATTTGTTTTGAATTGATTTTTGGTTTTGATTTTGGTTGTGGTAGGTTTGATTTCCCTTTGTTTTTGCTGTTGGATGTGCTTGGTTGTTCTTTTAATGTGTCTTTGGGAAGGTCTTTTATGGAAGATGGAATCGTGTCCTGGGTGTTTGTCAGCTTAGTCTTGGTGATCGTGAAATATTTGTCTTTTATTATTTGTTGTGGTTTGTCTTTATGTAGCCATGTTAGTTCTGTTTGGATATTGCTGTTTCGAGTTGATTTAACTATTGATGCGAAGGAAGTCTTGATATTAAAGGTTGATAAGTTTTCGACAATTTTCCTGGCATCAAGGTAACTGATTTTCTTTGTGCATCTTACTTTCTGTATTTCTTTTTCTTTTTTCCAGATAGGACAGTCCTTAGAAGCTGCATTGTGTTCTTCTTTACAATTATGGCAGATGTGTTTATTCTTACAGTTTGCTGAGCCATGTCCAAATTTTTGGCAGTTATAGCACCTGATTGGATTGGGTATGTATAGGTCAACTGTGACTCTTTGGTATCCTAAGAAAAGCTTGTCGGGAGGTTGAGGTTTGTTGAAGGTTACAATATACGTGTTTGTTTTGATGGTGCGTTCTTGTCGGTTTATTATAATACGTTTGATGTTGGTTACTCCTTGTTGCGTCAGTTCTGATACAATTTCACTTTCCTCCATATCTTCCAGTTCTCTAGTCCTGATTACACCTTTACAAAAGTTCAGAGATGGGTGAGGGAAGGCTTTCATTTCCACAGTGGCTAAAATTTTAGCTTTTAGTAGATTGTCATCTTGTCCTTTTTTTGGCATTTAACAAGTATCTGACCAGATCTTAACTTTTTGACATCTTTAACAGTCCCTGCTATACCTTTTTGTATAGCAAATGGAGATAGTTTCGTCAGAGGAAAGTCCGGTATTAGGGATTTAAGCAGTATAAATCTCTGCCAGTTGGCATGCGGTGGAAATGGATTTTCTATTAGTGTTCTGCCTTTTGTAAGTTAACAAGTTGCACTGCCTTAGAGCTCCCACTAGTGGTTGTTTAGTAGTATCGTTTTGGTTACTGAAGTTGGTTTGAAATATCCAAGATGGTGGAAATACATGCCGGAATGTTCACGTGTTGAGTTGATACTGACTGAAAAACGTTGTTGCCTTGGAGAATATTTGTCCGTAAGTACGGCATATTACAACAATAATAATTGGCTCTTTATTTTGTATAAAAACGGATTGTATAATTTGTGTAGTTGAGTGAACTTGGAACATGCTAGTGTGTTAATTTGCCATGAGTATTAAACAAGTAAATTTGCTATGTCAGCTAGTTAATACCATGTATTGTGTTTGTAGTTTTACGATGGTCAATGAGAAGACAATGGTCAGAGGCCATTCTTCAATAAATAAGCAAAATAAAAATAAGAAGATTGAGTCTGTTTATTGGAGCATCGTTATCTCGCTGTCTAGCTGGTGAAAATTAAGAAAACTCAGGGCGAGGACAGCACAGTAAAAGGACAATTGCGCAGCGGGCACAACTCTGAAGAGTATTCAGTACATCAACCATGAGCCTACGGTCAGGAAAGCAATATAAACAAATGGACAACACAGGAGATGCAGGCGACATGAAGAACAAGGATAATGCAAGCCACACAGACACACAGGAGAAGTCTATACGCTCGCACACATCCAAACGTTCATCTTCAAGTTCTGCAGCACTAAAAGCTCGAGCAAAAGCAGAGGCTGCACGTGCACAGCTCGCATATACAGAAAAAGAAGCAGCTATAATAAAACAAAAATCTGAACTGGAGGCTAACCTACATATTTTAAGCTGTCAAAAAGCTGTTGCAGTTGCAGAAGCAGAGGTTGCAGTTTATGAAGAGGAGGAGGTACTCTCCAAATCTGAACTGAGCTATCCGTTAGTGGAACCACCTGCAAATCCAAAACAACGCACGGCAGAGTACGTACAAAAATACCCAGATATTCACTATGAAGAATCAAGATCACACGTAGATCAACGTACTCTATTGAAAACTGATCATGCACAATGTGAAAAAACTTTGAATGCAGAAACAAGACAATGGCAGCTTACACGGTGCTCAAAATGCTAATGTTGAAATAGAGCACCAAACTCAAGTAAGAGAGAGACTTAATCCCCCCAAACTATATCCGTACGACACTCTTCAAACACCAGCAGAGACACAGGGTGTACAGGACATTGCAAGATACCTGACACGGAGAGAAATGTTGAGCACGGGACTTTTACAGTTTGACGACCACCCAGAAAACTACTGGGCTTGGAAGGTATCCTTTCAAAACACTATTAAAGACTTGCATGTTACAGAACAAGAGGAATTAGATTTAATGATCAAATGGCTTGGAGTTGAGTCTGGCCAGCAAGCCAAAAGGATCCGTTCAGTCCACATCTTTAATCCAACTGCTGCTCTTAACCTCGTGTGGCAAAGACTCGAGGAATGTTACGGATCTCCTGAAGTAGTGGAAAATGCATTATTAAAAAAGATTGAACAGTTTCCCAAACTCAACAACAGAGACAACAGCAAGTTAAGAGAGCTGGGTGACATTCTTCTAGAAATCGAATGTGCAAAAGACGGAGGGTACCTACCAGGCCTTTCCTATTTAGACACAGCTCGGGGAGTCAATCCCATCGCGGATAAGTTACCGTATGGACTACAGGAAAAATGGATCGTAACTGGAGCAAAATACAAAGACGAACATAAAGTATCCTTTCCCCCTTTCCGCGTCTTTTCAAAGTTTGTAAGACAACAAGCTAAAATAAGAAATGACCCAAGTTTTAACATTACATCTTCTGCCAATACGAGCTTCAAAAAAGAAAAAAACTTTGAACGTAATACCAGGCACATGATTAGTGTTCACAAAACTGACATACCTACAGATACTGATTCAATTCAAAATAGTTACAGTAAACCTGTGGAGAGCCCTGACAAGCTATGTCCAATACACAAGAAGCCTCATCCACTTAGAAAGTGCAAAGCCTTTAGAATAAAGCCTATAGATGAACGCAAGTCATTTTTAAAAGAGAACCGAATCTGTTTTAAATGTTGTGGCTCTATTCAGCATTTGGCAAGAGACTGCAGAGTGCAAATAAAATGTACGGAGTGTGGCAGCGACCGACATTTAGCAGTGTTACATCCAGGTCCACCTCCTGCTCCAGCTGAGAACTTTGAACCTGAAAAAGATGATGGCGGGGAGACACAAGATAGTGTAGATGTCTCAATTGTTTCTAAATGCACAGATATCTGTGGTGATCCAAACAGGCCACATTCTTGTTTAAAAATAAGTCCTGTGCTGGTTTATCCAGACGGCAAAAGAGAACAAGCAAAAAAGATGTATGCAGTGCTAGATGAGCAAAGCAACAAATCACTAGCTAAGTCTCAGTTTTTTGAGCTCTTTAATATTAAGACACGGTCTGATACTTATAAGCTCAGGACATGTTCCGGAATGTCAGATAATGTTGGCAGAACAGCATTAAACTTCATCATCGAGTCAATAAATGGCAGAGTAAAACTCCCACTCCCAAACCTGATTGAGTGTGACATGATTCCGGACGACAGAAGAGAGATTCCATCTCCACAAGTTGCTATGAAGTTTCCACATTTACAGAAGATAGCTCAAAAAGTACCTCCTATAGAAGAACATGTACCTATTCTTTTGCTTTTGGGAAGAGACATTGTACAGGTCCATAAAGTAAGAGAGAGCATAAATGGGCCACACCATATGCCCTATGCACAGCGTTTGGACTTAGGTTGGGTTGTAGTTGGGGAAACCTGCATAGGCAAAGTGCATAAGCCCCTTAATGTGAATGTGCTGAAAACACACGTTCTTCAGAACGAACGTGCTTCTTACCTCTGTCCATGTCCTAACACATTTCAAATCAAAGAGTCAAGTGACTACAACTACCACTTTAACATCGCATCTACCTGTCAAAACACGAATATTCGTCAGCTGGGAAAAACAATTTTTGAAAGGACAAAAAATGATGACAAACCAGCACTGTCAATAGAGGACAGAAACTTTATTGACATCATGAACAATGAAGTGTATCAGAACGAAGGAAACAGCTGGGTGGCACCTTTACCATTTCGCTCTCCCAGACAAGAGCTTCCATCTAACAGAGCGCAAACACTTAAACGCCTACAGTCCCTCAGAAAAACACTGGACCGGAACCCAGAAATGAAAAGGAAATACATAGAGTTCATTCAAAACATGCTGGACAATGATCACGCAGAGGTCGCACCGCATTTGAATTCAAGCAAAGAACACTGGTACTTACCATCCTTCGGTGTGTACCACCCACGAAAACCTGACCAGTTGAGAGTGATTTTCGACTCAAGTGCAGAGTTTGAAGGACAGTCTCTTAACAAAGTCTTGTTAAGTGGACCTGACCTAAACAACACACTGTTGGGTGTTCTTCTGCGATTTAGGAAAGAGCCTGTAGCGTTTTCAGCTGACATTCAACAGATGTTTTATTGTTTTGAAGTAAGAGAAGATCATAGGGATTATTTGCGATTCCTTTGGTACGAAAATAATGACCCTAGCAAAGGCATGTGCGACTACCGAATGAAGGTTCATGTCTTCGGTAATAGTCCCTCCCCAGCTGTGGCAATTTACTGTATGAGGCGTGCTGCGATCGAGGGAGAAGAAGAGCATGGACATGATGCTAAGCAGTTTGTAATGAGACACTTTTATGTTGACGATGGTCTTGCATCCACAGCAACAGCAGAGGAAGCCATTGAGATCCTCACAAACACACAAAACATGCTGGCTCAGTCAAACTTAAAGTTACATAAAATAGCCTCTAATGATCAGAAAGTAGTGAAAGCATTTCCTGCTGCTGAGCGAGCCAAGGATCTAAAAGACTTGGATTTAGAACAACATGACTTACCTCTACAAAGGAGCTTGGGAGTGCTCTGGAACCTTAAAAACGACTGCTTTACCTTTCATGTCACCACTGAGCAAAAGCCATTCACTAGGAGAGGTGTTTTGGCCATTGTTAACAGTGTATATGATCCACTAGGTTTTGTATCGCCAATCACTATGCAAGGAAAAGTTTTTCTCCGTGAACTATCTGCAGAGTTAAAGGATTGGGATGAGCCACTGCCTGCAAAAAAGGAAGAGGAATGGAACAAATGGAGAAATTCTCTGAAGGATCTTGAGCAGCTACAGATACCAAGATGCTACCTCCCATTCTCTCAGGGCAGTGCCGTGAAAAAAGAACTATGCGTGTTTTCAGATGCCTCCACCATGGCCATAGGAGTGACAGCATATCTGAGAGCTCTTGATGTTAGTGGTCAGTGGCATACAGGCTTCATCATGGGAAAGTCCAAAGTAGCTCCTCGTCCCGCTCACACTATCCCTAGATTGGAGTTATGTGCAGCAGTTTTGGCCGTAGAGATGTATGAACTTATTAGGGATGAGATGGACATTGAGGTAGACACTGTCAAGTTTTTTACTGATAGTAGAATAGTCCTTGGGTACATACACAACTACAAAAAAAGGTTCTACAATTACGTAGCAAACCGAGTAATCAGAATCAGAAAGAGTACACATCCAACACAGTGGTTTTACATATCCACTAGCGACAATCCAGCAGACACAGCTACTAGACCAATTGCAGCGTCCACATTAGCTTCTACAAACTGGTTTAGTGGTCCTTCCTTTTTGACAAGTCCTGACACAGCGACATCTCACTGTGAGACCTTTACTTTGATCGACCCTGACACAGATACAGAGATCAGACCTGATGTAAAGACGTTTGTTACTAAAGCTTCAGTAACACAGCTAGAGCCACGTCGTTTTGAAAAATTCTCTCACTGGATGAGATTGTGTTGCACCATTGCATCATTGAAACGTGTGGCAGCCTCTTTTCGGAAAACAGATGCCGAAAGTAAAGGCTGGAAATGTTTTGGTAATACTAACACTGCAGATGACGTGTCCAAAGCAGCCAAGTTTATTATTCGCACAATACAACGTGAAACGTTTAAAGAAGAATACAAGTGCATAAAGACGAATCAGCCATTACCAAAACAAAGTGGTCTTCAAAGGTTAAACCCCGTCATTGATGAAGACGGGCTCCTCAGAATAGGAGGACGCTTGGCTCCAGCTAACCTAACAAAAGAGGAAAAACATCCAATAATCATCCCAAATTCTCATCATATAGCTGTCCTCCTTGTTAGATACCATCATGAGAAGGCAGCACATCAGGGACGTCCCATAACAGAAGGAGCGGTCAGAGGTGCAGGATTTTGGATTATTGGGAGTAAACGGCTTGTCTCATCTGTCATTCACAAATGTGTTCTCTGTCGAAAGCTCAGAGGACAATTACAAACTCAAAAGATGGCAGATTTACCCATTGATCGACTGACACCCATGCCACCATTCACCAGTGTAGGACTGGACATCTTTGGCCCCTGGACAGTCATTACACGTCGCACCATAGGAGGAAGTGCGGACAGTAAACGCTGGGCCGTACTTTTTACCTGCATGTCCACGAGAGCTGTGCACATTGAACTCATTGAATCAATGTCAACATCCAGCTTTATCAATGCGTTAAGAAGATTTTTTGCATCTGTGGACCTGCTCAAATACTTCGCTCTGACAGACGAACAAATTTTACTGGAGCGTGCAGTGAGCTGCAAATTGATTATAAGGATGCAGAATTGAATTCTTATCTGCAGGAGAAAGGATGTATGTGGTTGTTTAACCCCCCACATTCTTCACACATGGGTGGATCCTGGGAGACTCATTGGAGTGGCAAGACGCATTTTGGAGGGCATCCTTTTAAAAGCTACACACATATCCAACTTACCCATGAAGTGCTGAGTACGTTTATGGCAGAAGTAATGGCAATAATGAATGCAAGACCACTTGTATCAGTCTCAACCGACCCAGACAAACCAAACCTCATCACTCCAGCAATGCTTCTCACCCAAAAGACCAACATGTTATCTGCACCAACAGGACGTTTTACACCTCCAGACCTCTACTCAAAGCAGTGGAAGCAAGTACAGTGTTTGGCAGACTCTTTTTGGAAACAATGGAAAAACGAATACCTTTCAACGTTACAGCAAAGAAAGAAATGGACTGAAAATAAACCAGATATAGACGTTGGTGACATCGTGTTACTGAAAGATGTGCTTGCAAGCAGAAATGACTGGTCCATGGGTAAAATTGTGAAAACATTTAAGAGTAAGGACAATAAGATTCGAAAAGCAGAAGTGAAAACTGTAAAAGATGGAAATGAAAAAGTGTTTTTGAGACCCATCACTGACATGGTTTTGATTTTATCGGACAATAAATAATAATGCTATGTTGCAGTAAACTGTTAAAAATGTTAAGATAAAAGTTTTTTTTGTAATGGCACAATTGTATTGTACCAGGCGGGGAGTGTTCTGCCTTTTGTAAGTTAACAAGTTGCACTGCCTTAGAGCTCCCACTAGTGGTTGTTTAGTAGTATCGTTTTGGTTACTGAAGTTGGTTTGAAATATCCAAGATGGTGGAAATACATGCCGGAATGTTCACGTGTTGAGTTGATA
>JAOVVE010004215.1:0-11023 GCA_028565655.1 Hoplisoma axelrodi | reverse complement strand
TAGGAGTCTTTTGGGTTGATTGAGAACATAGTTTTTGTTCAATAATAAAAATAATCCTCTCAAATACAACTTGCCTAATAATTCTGCACACAGTGTAAATAAAATTATAAATGTTTGTTTGTTTGAATCTTTAATTGTCTGAAAGCTTTTTAAAGATTGCTTTAAAATTTTGACACAACTTGCATTCGAATATGCCATGCTTTATAGACTCAATTTTCAATTTAATTTAATAAATTTGTCTGTAAATAATATAAGGCGCTTGGCATGTGTCATCTCCATAATGAGTGAAGGGGACGTGAGGTGCTTGGTGTATAGCGATTGGCGCATAGGCAGAGTGGAAAGAACGCTGTGAGGCACTTGGTGTTTAGCGCAAAATGAGGGGCACCAGACCCAACAATAAAGAAGAGCTGAGCATCAAGGAAATCTGGGCTTCCACACTATTTGTGGGTTCTATGAGTTGTGAAGTCCAACTTATGTAAAATTGAACAAATAAATACTTGAAACATTTAAGATGTGGGCTCCAAATCCATAATCTATAAAACGTTAACATTTTGAATGGAATTCTGAAAATTAATTCAAATTTTTTTTGGAAAGCATCTGTACATGTTCTAGAGATTAACAAACCACAATGGAGTTTAGTTTATTCAGCAAATATTCATTTATTTATTTTCTTATTTTCACTATTATCCTGAACGAGGATGTGAAGGTGATAAAGACTATCCTGTTTATTACCCAGCAAAAGTAGAAGAACCACCACGTTCCAGTTACAAGTTAAGGTAAGATTACTAGAAGTCATATTTTTTCTTAAGAATCCTCCAATGAGGATTAGGGCCTTGCTCAAGGACCGACATTAGTAACTTCAGTGGACCTTGCATGAATTTAGGATACCCCTTAGTTCATGGTAAAGGATGCCAAAAGAAGCCCAGAAGTAAAAATAAACTGTCGTGAACCAGAAGTAAAAATGCGTCCGTTTCTAATTTATTACTTAAAAAATACATACATCCTTTAATATGTATATGATGTTAATTGCTTATTTTTTTTTCTAAAATGTGTTATTTCTTACAGGTACAACACATTTGGGTTTACTTCCAACAAACACGTTGACCAGACAAAGTACCAAGCCATGGCGGAGAAGAAGCGGTACGACAAGGAGTACAAATGCCTCGTTTGTGGTAAAAGTTTGTCAAGCGAGAAGTTTTTCCATCGGCATCAACGCCTTCATGACGAACAGAAACCATATCCCTGCTCTCAGTGTGGGAAAATTTTTACCATAGCGAGTAAACTTAAACAACACCAGATAATTCACACTGGCGAGAAACCGTATTGCTGTTCACAGTGTGGAAAAAGTTTTACTGAACGGGGTAGATTGGAAAAACACGAACGCATTCACACAGGAGAAAAACCGTTTTCCTGCCAACATTGTGAAAAGCGGTTTACTGAAAAGGGTAGTCTTAAACTCCATCAGCTCATTCACACCGGAGAGAAACCACATTCCTGCTCACAGTGTGGAAAGAGTTTTACTTTAGAGAGTCATCTCAAACGCCACCAGCGCATTCACACCGGGGAGAAACCATATTCCTGTTCCCATTGCGGAAATAGTTTTGCTGATCGGGGCACTCTAAAACTACACCAGCGCATTCACACAGGGGAGAAACCGTATCCCTGCTTACAGTGTGGAAAAAGTTTTACACAGCAGAGTAAACTTAAACGCCACCAGATCATTCATACAGGAGAGAAACCATATTCCTGTGCACAGTGCGGAAAGAGTTATACTCAAAAGAGTAGATTTAAAGAACACCAGCGCATTCACACCGGAGAGAGACCGTTTTCCTGCTCACAGTGCGGAAAGACTTTTACTGTAGGGAGTAGTCTTAAAATACACCAGAGCATTCACACTGGAGAGAAACCTTATGTCTGTTCTCAGTGTGGGAAGAGTTTTACTAAACATAGAGGATTTCAAGAACACCTGCGCATTCACACAGGAGAGAAATCCTATTCCTGTTCACATTGCGCAAAAAGTTTTACGTTAAAGAGTTACCTTAGACGGCATCAGCGCGTTCATAAAGAGGAGAGTCCATATTCCTTCTCACAGTGTGGAGAGAATTTTACTCAAGAGAGTAGTTTCAAAGAACACCAGCACATTCACACAGGAGAGAACCAGGTTTCTGAGGAGATTGTGCAAAATCATTTACCAAACCAAGTGATCTGCATGAACACCATCATATTTGCACAAAAGAGAAGCACTGTGTGATGGTAACACAGCACCGCTGAGGGAGGAAAGGCAGATACCAGCGATCCATGGTTGTATTCAAATAGCATTATGTTAATAAAGCTCGTTCCTGCTGGTGAGAAATCCTTAACAGTCTTTTTGGCTTTGGACAAGCACCGCTTTCTGTAGATGGTCTGGAGGTTTGGAAGCGTTACTTGGATGGTGCGCTCAGCCAAACGTACCACCCACTGCGGAGACCGTCTGTCCAGTTGGGTTCTGTTTCCGAACCAGATTATTATATTCCCTGTGAGGATGCTTCGAACGGTGCGGGAGTAGAAGTTTTGCAGGACCTTGGAGGGCAGTCCTTCTTTGCCAAGTTGGTAATGTAACAGGACTATGACAGGTCCTGCGCGATGTGAACTTCAAGGTACTTGAAGCTGTCCACTCTTTCCACTGCGGCGTCTTTGATCCTCACAGTGTGGTAGCTCCTCATCAGTTTCCTGCTGTAGCTTCATGATGTTGAGCAGGAGAGTATTCTGGCACCAGATCTCTCCCAGGTAGGCCCTCTTGTGTTCGTTGGCAATCAGGCCTACTACAACGGTTTCGTCAGCAAACTTAATGATGGATGTGGAGCTGGAAGTGGCCACACAGTCATACGTGTATAATAACTACAGCAAAGGACTCATTGTTGTGACCATGCATTGTCACAAAGCAGCTATACTACAGTATTTTGAGCCTAAATCCCCAAAGACCAAGCCAGAGCAACAGTGGCATGAAAAAAACTTTGTTACAATGTTTTTTGGGACGAAACTTTGTGAGGACCAAGGTTAAGTGGGTGAAATCATCCTCCTTGAGCTGTGTCCTACACATCAACAGTGCAGGACACAGACGTACACAGTGTTTAGCGATAAGGTGTCCGTGGTTAACAACTGAAAAAAATTATATAAACTACAAAAGTCAAGCTTTTATCCTGTAATCTTTATAGCCGCAGACGAGGCCTCAAAACAAGGCCTTAAATCCATCATTTTGTACTGTCGGAGTGTTAATTGGCAATTGTTACCGCAAACTACAGCCTCTGAGTTGTTGCATTTGAGCTGCCTGAAAAAAGTCAGAAAGACGTGCTCATATCAAAATTCTCCAGTTAAATGTTAGATTTTCATCAGATTATACGTATAGTCAAGTATATTGGTGTTAATGAAAAACGTTTGGATAAAGCTTCTTTTCCCATGTTTCTAAGTCTACTGTCCTTCATTACTGGCTCCAAAACGCAACCATCTTTTCCTGTTTGGGACAAATGTGTTTTATATACAATTGAATTCAGGAGTCACACAGGTCAAATCTTAAGGAAACAGATGCATGCAGAAGTCACCTAGCAATCACGATGGAAAAGCAATCTCAGTGGCTTACTCAGAAGTCAAAATTTCAGACTTTGTAAAAACACTGTGTTATACCTTAATTATTATTATCATTATTTTTAATCACACAAGACACTAAAAAACATATAAACATGTCAAAAGTGTAAAAAAAAAAAAAAATAAATTCTGCATGAAGGAAACCCATATGGGGAGAACCTGGAAACATAGGGATTCCAACCTGGATGCCCAGTGCTGAGAGGCGAACATGCTAACCACCAAGCCACAATGTCACCAACATATTTTATCAATTCGACATAAACATGACTTTGAAAATTTAAGTTTGTTCCTGAACCATGACTTTACAGTTTATATGTTTTGGAAGGTGGTAAATCCAGAGTGTGTTTTTTTTATATTGAACTTAATGTATTTTTCTATAAAAGTGAAGTATAAACCTTATGAAGTAGTAAAGCTATACTGCAATATACTACAGAAACATCTGACAAACACTAAAGCAGCAAATTTAGTAAAAATCTAAATTTGTGTTGGTCTTTTTTGGCTACGAGTGTCGAACTTCCATAAAATAAAATAAAAAATGATTGTAGTGTGGTTCTTTTACCAAAACCATTTAATAAAGCTTCTTTTTATCTGTCACTCTTTGTTAAAGAGCTATATTTCTAAACACAATTATAAACTATACAATATATAAACTTATTTATTACATGTATATTAAATAATTCATTTTATAAAGAGATAAGGTGACTGTCCATGTAATAGAAAACACCAAACATTATTAATGTCTGCGGTTTATTTGAAATACTGCTGATTAATAATTTCTCAATAAGATAAATCTTCTGTTTATGTCATATGAGTCAAAAATGTTTAATATGGCCTCTAACCGAATTGCACTGTAGCTCGACCTCCAAACAGTTGGTGGCGGTATTGCAGGGAATTTGAACGGTAACCGCCAATGAACAAGACGAATAAGTCCAACCAAGAGACAGAGGAGAAACGGTCCGCATGAATAAAGCTTGTTTACATCTGAAAAACTTTAAACAGCAGATAAAGTTCAGTTCAGCACTGAAGGTAAAGTTCTGTATTAAACTCACTGAAGAATAACAATGTCTTTGAAACTGTTAGTGAGTAGAAAGAAGATTTAAAATAGTATATCATATGTTATTTTCTATGGAGACTACTAAGTAGTAATTTTAAGATAACTAAGTTGTTATGTTAAGATAAGTCGTTAATTTGAGATAACTAAGTCATCATTCTGAGATAACTCCGATAATTAAGCCGGTTTTTTTTTTTAGATAAGTCATATTTTTTTAGACTACTGAGTCGTTATTTTGAGATAACTAAGTCATAATTTTGAGATAACTAAGTCGTTATTTTAAGATAACCAAGTCATAATTTTGAGACTAACAAGTTATACATTTTGGGAATTCTAAGTTGTTATTTTGAAATAACTGCGATAACTTAAGTCGTTATTTTGAGACAAGTCATAATTTTAAGACTACGAAGTCAGAATTTTGAGATAACCTAAACTAATAAGTTGATATGTTGAGATAAGTCGTCATTTGGAGATAACCAAGTCATAATTTTAGGATAACTTAGTTGTTATTATAAAATAACTAAGTCGTTATGTCAAGATAACAAGTTGTTATGTCGAGATAAGTCGTTATTTTAGGATAACTAAGTCGTTATTTTGAAATAAGTCGTTATTTTGAGGTAATTGAGTCGTTATATCAAGATAAGACGTCATGTCGAGATAGCAAGACGTCATGTCGAGATAGCAAGACGTCATGTCGGGATAGCAAGACGTCATGTCGGGATAGCAAGACGTCATGTCGGGATAGCAAGACGTCATGTCGAGATAGCAAGTCGTCATGTCGAGATAACTAAGTCATAATTTTAAGATAACTTAGTTGTTATTATAAAATAACTAAGCCGTTATGTCGAGATAAGTCATTATTTTGAAATAAGTCGTTATTTTGAGGTAATTGAGTCGTTATATCAAGATAATATGTCATGTCGAGATAAAGTCATAATTTTAAGATAACTTAGTTGTTATTATAAAATAACTAAGCCGTTATATCGTAATAAGTTGTTATGTCGAGATAAGTCGTTATGTCAAGATAAGTCGTTATTTTGAAATAAGTCGTTATTTTGAGGTAATTGAGTGGTTATATCAAGATAATATGTCGAGATAGCAAGACGTCATGTCGAGATAACGAAGTCAATTTTAAGATAACTAAGTCGTTATTATAAAATAACTAAGTCGTTATGTCGAGATAAGTCGTTATTTTGAAATAAGTCATTATTTTGAGGTAATTGAGTCTTTATATCAAGATATGTCATGTCGAGATAGCGAGACGTCATGTCGAGATAGCGAGATGTCATGTCGAGATAACTAAGTCATAATTAATAGTTAAAAATAACTAAGTCGTTATGTCGAGATAACTACGTTCTTATTTGTAAGTTTTGTAAGCTGGTAATTAATGATGAACTTTAACTAATTTACAACTAAATATATACCTTTAAGTAAGACACCATGTCCCAACGAGGCTGCATTGTCAGCAAGGGGGTGGTGGAGTCATGAGGCGAGAGCTGGTACACCCTTTCACCTAGCTACCTTCATATCTTCTCTGCATCCATATAATTTCCTCTTTGACCCTTCTCTTTGTCCTTTCCCTGCCAGCTGCATGTCTAAAATTTTTCTATTTTTTATACCATGCCCACTGTCCTTTCTCTCAGTCTGGCCTATCTAACTTTATTCCCCAGCTGTTCAACCTGTGCTGTAGCTTTGAAGATCCTGTTCCTAATCTTATTAGGTGTTCCCCAGGAGAACCTCAACATTTGTGCCACTTCCAGTTCCTCCTCCTGTCTTTGATAATGCCACCGTCTCCAAACCATACAACATAGCTGGTATCACTGCCTTGTAAACCCTTCCTTTAACCATTGCTGCCAACCTTTTGTCACAAATCACTCCAGAAACTTTTCTCCATCTACTCCATCCTGCCCGCACTCTCTTCTTTGCCACACTTCCCATTTTACTGGACAGTTGAGCCCAAGTACCTGAGATCCTGCACCTTTGTGACCTCTGCTCCTTGTAGTCTTACTAGTCCTTCTGACTTATCCCTCTTCTATTGAGTGCATATCTTCACCTCTACAAGTTCTATATTCAGGTCTGCTTCAATCCCCACTCCCTCCTTCCTTGGAATACTTTCCATCACTTCATCAAGATCCTCTTTCTTCTCTACCCCACATGCGACCTGTGGAGCGTAATCACTGACAACATTCCACATCAGACTTTCTACAGCTACCTTCAGACAAATCACCCTGTCTGACACTCTTGACATCTACTGCATTCATTGCTAACTTCTCTTTCAGGATCACCCCTACTCCATTTATCCATCCACACCATGGTAAAATAGTAAACCTTGCTCCAATGCTGCGAGCCTTGCTGCTCTTCAACCTAGTTTCTTGGACATATAAAACATCTACCTTTCTTCTCTGCATCATGTCAGCTAGTTCTCTAACTTTGCCGGTCATTGTCCCCACATTTAGAGTCCCCACTATTAGTCTTAAACTCTTGACTTTCCTTATCTCTTTTTGCTGCATGATATGTTTCCTTTCTCGTGGTCTTTAACTAACAGTAGCACAATTTTCACGACACCCTATTCGTCAACAGCACCGGCATTGGTCGTTGTTTACCCAGGCCTCGGCTGATCCGGTATGGCATTAGTTTTGGTAAAAGAGTTTTACGCCAGGTGCCCTTCCTGACACACCCCTCACCATTTAAAAGCTTAGGACTGGCACAAAAGATAACACTGGCATGCGTTTCCTAGTGGCTGTTTTTTTTATTTGAAACATGACCTATGTATATAAAAAAAAAACTTTTTTTCTAAAGTATGTTTCTTTCAACAGTTCACATCTGTGTTCCCTCCAAACCAACAAAGTACCAAACCATCGCTGGGAAGAAAATGTACGACTGCTTTGAATGTGGGAAAAGTTTGGCAAGCAAGAGAAGTTTCCAACGACACCAGCAGATTCACACAGGAGAGAAACCGTATTCCTGCTCAGAGTGTGGGAAGAGTTTTATTCAGCAGAATCATCTTAAACAACATGAGCGAATTCACACAGGAGAGAAACCATACTCCTGCACACACTGTGGGATGAGTTTTGCTGTACAGACTTGCCTTAAACGACACCAGCGCATTCACACAGGAGAGAAACCATATTCCTGCACACATTGTGGAAAGAGTTTTACCCAACGGAATTCTCTTAAACAACATCAGCGCATTCACACCGGAGAGAAACCATATTCTTGCACAAAATGTGGAAAGAGTTTTGCTCAATTAATTGGATTTCAACGACACCAGCGCATTCACACGGGAGAAAAACCATATTCTTGCACACAGTGTGGGAAGAGTTTTTTTGTACAGAGTCATCTTAAACTACACCAGCACATCCACACAGGAGAGAAACCATACTCCTGCACACAATGTGGAAAGAGTTTTACTAAACTAATTGGATTTAAACAACACCAGCACATTCACACGGGAGAGAAACCATATTCCTGCTCACAGTGTGGCAAAGGTTTTTCTGTCCAGAGTCATCTTAAACTACACCAGCGCATTCACACAGGAGAAAAACCATATTCCTGCACAGAATGTGGAAAGAGTTTTACTCAACTTATCGGATTTAAACACCACCAGCACATTCACACAGGAAAGAAACCATATTCTTGCTCACAGTGTGGGAAGAGTTTTCCTGTACTGACTTCTCTTAAATTACATCAGCGCATTCACACAGGAGAGAAACCATATTCCTGCTCACAGTGTGGGAAGAGTTTTTTTGTACAGACTTCTCTTAAACTACACCAGCGCATTCACACAGGAGAGAAACCATATTCCTGCTTACAGTGTGGAAAAAGTTTTACCCAACAGAGTCATCTTAAACGACACCAGCTCATTCACACAGGAGAGAAACCATATTCCTGCGCACAGTGTGGAAAGAATTTTACTCACCAAAGTCATCTTAAAAGACACCAGCTTATTCACACAAAAGAGAAACCATATTCCTGCTTACAGTGTGGTAAAAGTTTTACTGTAGAAAGTAAGCTTATACGACACCAGCGTATTCACAAAAGAGAGTCAACAGAATCCTGCTAACAGTGTGAAGAGTCTTTTATTTGACTGAATGCTCCTAAGGAACACTTGCCTATTCACACGAAAGAGAAACTGTATTCCTGTGGAGAATGTCAAAAAGCTTTTACTGGACCGGGTGTTCTGCGTAAACACCAACATACATTGGGGCCAAAAAGTATTAAGGCTGCTACTCACTAAATGTAAGTGTAATGTCTTCACCAGGTCTGTCATTTTCATCATGGGTACACACAAGACAAATAAGAAAAAAAAAAAATCTGGTACATTGTAGGATTTTAAATTTTTTTTGTAAATCATGCTGAAAAATAAGTATTTAGTCAATAATAAATCTTCAACTTGATACTTTGTAACATAACCTTTGTTGGCAATGACAGAGGGCAAACGTTTCCTGTAAGTCTTCAGCAGGTGTGCACACAGATCTCAGCAGATCACCTCTGTCATCTCATCTACATCTCAGTGATGTTTAAGGGGTGTCGACTTTCAACTCCATCCCTAAATTATCTATGTGGTTGAGGTTTGGAGACCAGCTAGGCCACTCCAGGATCTTAAATGATTTTGACGGCACCACTTCTTTTTTTTCCTGGTGCTTTTGGGATCGTTGTCATGCTGGAAGACCAGGCGATGAATGGAATTACTGATGAAAGGAGACTTCGTCTTAAAATCTCACGATACACGGCCCTGTTCATTCTTACCTTAACACGGATCAGTCATCCTGTCCTCTTTGTAGAAAAAAGCCCCAAAGCATGATGTTTCCACCCCTATACTTCACGGTAGGTATGCTTTTCTTGTGATTAAAAACTCAGCATTATTCTTCCAAACATGACGAGTTTTTACCAAACGGTTCGATTTTGGTTTCATTTGATCACATAATATTCTCCCAGTCTTTTTTTGGATTATCCATATGCTTCTGGCAAACTTTGGACGGGCCTAAACATGTCCTGGCTTAAGCAGAAAACACGCCTGGCACTGCAGGATTTGAATCCCTCTCAGTGTAGTGCGTTACTGATGGTAGCCTTTGTTACTTTGGTCCCAGCTCTCTGCAGGTTATTCAGCCGGTCCGTCTGTGTAGTTCTGGGATTTTTGCTCACCATTCTCTTGATCATTTTGACCCCACGGGTTGAGATCTTGCGTGGGGCCCCAAATCGAGGGAGATATCAATAGTCTTGTGCGTCTTCCATTTTCTTACAGTTGCTCCCACAGTTGATTTATTCACACCAGCCTGCTTGACTATTGTAGATTCTCTCTTCCAGCCTGCTGCAGCTCTACAATTTTCTTCCTGGTGTCCTTCGACAGCTCTTTGATCTTGGTCATGGTTGAGTTTGGGCTCTGACTAGTTAAGGCTGTGAACAGGTGACTTTTATACAGATAACGAGGACAAACAGGTGCGTTAATACAAAATGAGTGTGGAACAGAAGAGCCTTTTTTAACGAAGAAGTTACAAGTCTTTGAGTGCCAAAAATCTTCTTGTTTGTGGGTAACCAAATACTTATTTTTCAATTTACAAATAAATTCTTTAAAAATCTTACAATGTGATTTCCCAGATTTTGTTTCTCATTTTGTCACTCATAGCTGATGTGTAGCTATGATGAAAATAACAGACCTCTCTCAACTTTCTAAATTGAAGAACTTGCAATGCCACAGTTTAGTATTTTTAGTATATTTATTACCATAACTGTGAAAATGAAGGAGGTTCCAGAAGTAAAGATACTGAGACCTGAGAAGGGCATTCAAACTCCATGCAGAAAGGACTGTCATTCAGCTTAACCAGAAATTAAACTCGGAAACTTTTTACTGTGAGGCAGAACTACTAACTGTATTTCTACCCTTGGTGTATAGCGATTGACGCACGGATAAAGTGGAAGGTAAGACGCAGGGCACTAGGCGTATAGTGATAGTCACACGGATTAAGTGGAGGAGAAGGCGTTGGGCGTATAGCAGCTGGAGCATGGGTGGACTGGAGAGGATGACTGGAGGTGCTCGGCGCACGAGTAGAATGAAGGGGATGACGCGAGATGCTTGGCATTTAGGGATTGGCGTACGGGTAGCAATTGTTGCACTGCTAAAGAGAAGAGGATGACGTGAGGCCTTTAGCAAGTGGTGCACAGTTAGAAGAGACAGGACGATGTGAGGCGCCTTGTCTTTAGCGATTGGCGCACAGGTAGAGTTGGGGGGGGCCTGAGGCTTTCTCTGTATAGCGATTGGTGTACAGGTAGAGTTGGGGGTAAGACGCGAGGCATTTGCTGCGCGATTGGTGCGCGGGGAGAGTGGAGGAAAAGGTGGTTGGCGTATAGCAA
>JAOVVE010003166.1:0-11024 GCA_028565655.1 Hoplisoma axelrodi | reverse complement strand
TGGCTCTTCTGACTCTCCCGTCTCTTTGGCTCTTCTGACTCTCCCGTCTCTTTGGCTCTTCTGACTCTCCCGTCTCTACGGTCTCTTTTACTTTTGTCTCCACTGTCACACCTGCCTCTTTTGTCTCTCCTGTCTCTTTCAGTTCTCCTGCCTCTCTGGCCTTCATGCCTCTTCTGTCTATCCTGTCTGTCGACCTCCCCTGTCTTTTTGCCTCTCCTGCTTCTTTGCCTGTCTTTTTTTTTTTCCAATCCTCCAGCCTTGCCACCTCTTCTTTTTATGTATCTTCATTGCGCCTGTCTCTCTTTACCATCTACCTCTCCTGTTGCTTTGTCTCCCCTATGTCTACACCTCTCCTGTCTTCCTGCCATCTCAACCTCTTTGTCTCTCCTTTCTCTTCTGCCTCTCGTGTTCTGTTTCTTTACGTCTTCTGTTTTTTTTTTTGCCTCTCTTGCCTCTCCACTTCTCCTGTCTCTCTGTATCTTTGCCTCTTCGCCTTTTCTGCCTCTCGTGCCTTTCCTGTTTCTTGTCTCTCGGCCGGTAAAATGTTCTTTCTGATGGACAGTAACTGTTCAGTACAAAACCTTAAGCTTAAAGATGGGTCAAATGGTTCTCTTAAACAGCTCAGTTCTGTGCTACCTGATGTTTTAGAATGTTCCAGGAGGTTCTATCGATTTTAAAGCATTAGGTATTCAGGTTGTTTTCATGGTGCTTCAGACTCATGTTTTTTACCCTCTTTTTTCAGGTTCTAAACATCGAGGGAGCAACGCCTGGATTACCTGTCCTGCAGAGACCCATACAGAACTAAGAGACGTATTCTGGATTAGGACCTGACACATCCTTTTGGGCTGATTTTAAATAAAATACCTGCAGGGACCAGGGAGATTCCCAGGGTTACCTACTAAGATCTGTGTGACGGGACCGCCCATAGCCCCTTGTAGATTTCTCATAGTTTGCAGGAGGTTCTAGGAACCCAAAATGTCTCATACATCGGTGGACCTTGCTCCAGGAAGTGAATTTATCTGCACAGAGTGCGGGGAGGGATTTAACCAGTACCAAAAACTGATTAGTCACATGACCACCCATGGTCCCATCGGGCCCTTCTCCTCCAACCCTGAGGGTGGAAATAATGGCTGTGACACCCCTATTGAGTTTGCCCTGCATGAAAATGGGACACTCACTGTTGTGGACAAATCTGCCCTATCAAATTTCTCCTTCCTGTTTGGAAAGCCTTCCTCAAGACCCATGTTAAATCAGGATGGTTCTCCAGACTCCGTCTTGTCCAGCAAGCTGGCAGAGAAAGAGCATCAGTGTAAATGTGACCGATGTGGTCAGCTGTTCAAGAGCCAGCACAGTCTTCAGCAACACCAGCGTTACCGCCCCCTGGAGCAAGGCTTTAAATGTACCCTCTGCTGCAAAGTCTTCTATGATCGGGAAGGTCTCCGTGGACACCTCCAGAACCATGCCCATGAGCGTTTCTACAGCTGTGGCCACTGTGGCAAACGATTTTTGCGGCAGGAGACATTGGCATCGCACCAGAAAGAGAAGCATGGGGCCCTTGCCTCCAAGGTCTCCGTTCCACTGGAGGAGGAGTGTGAGAATAGCCTAGAGAGGTCCTATCCCTGCAAGGTCTGTGGCCTGCACTTCTTTTGGCTATCGGACCTGCAGACCCACCTGATCAGCCATTCCCACACCAAGAAATCCACAGTTCACACGCCGCAAAAGGAGAACATTCAGGACAAGGATGTAGGCGAGGAAAGCAAGAACGGCTCCTACGCACCAGGAGGCCATTTCGCGTCCCTGAAGGAGCACCACCTTTCTAAGCATCGAGATGAGAAGTCCTCAGAAGACTCCTCTGAGGACTTGGAGAACACTTTGCCCACGAGAGTGAAAAGGAACCCCCTAAAGTACCACGGTGTAATGCGCCAAATGATTTCCAAAAATCAGCTGCAGCGACTGGACCCCTTCAGGGCGCGGATAAGGGGTAGACCAAAAGAAGGTCCTGCCAGACGAAGTCCAAATTCAAAGTTATTCCCTTGTAAATACTGCCATCGCGTCTTTGTTCATTCCAGCAGCCTGTCCCGTCATATGCGCTACCACAAAGGAACCCTTCATACTTGTTCCTACTGCGGCAGACACTTTCCTCAGCGATGTGATGTCACCCGCCATATTGCCATGTACCACGCTGCGGAAATCAGAGCCAAGGGAGACCGTAACGGAGACCCTCTGACTCATGAGTCCTCAGAAATGTTTCCAAGTAACCTTGATGATGACGACGATGATGATGAAAGTCCAGAGGATGAAGACATGCTTTCACCCATGCCATCTGACCCTGAGGAGTCCCAAGCTGCTGTGGATGTTCCAGAGGTTCCAGTGCACAAGGCAAGGGTCTCCTACAAATGTAAAGACTGCGGGAGGATCTTTAAGCTCCTCGGGGTCTACCACCGACATATTCGCTACCATCAGAAGAATCGCGCCGTGCTGCTGCTGAGCTGTCCACGTTGTCCAAGTCGTTTCTCTATTCGTTCTGCACTGGAGCGCCATCTGGAGAACCATGACAAAGAAGGCTCGATAAAAGTTGCTCAAGCAGAAACGGAACCGCTTATAGAACCCGTCAGTTTAGAGGATGACGATGATGATGATGACGTTAAGAAAGATGAGGAACCGAGTGCCAAGAAGCGTGCATTGGACCTGGGTTCTAAAGAAACTAAAACAGCAGACGTGCTGTACGACTGTACCGAGTGTACCGAGACCTTCTCTGATCTGCAGATGTTCCTCAAACATCAAAGTGCACACAGCTGAACAGTGGTCGTGGCCTGTTTTGTTGGGACTCTATAGGGGGTGGGGGGTGGTCCAAATTCAATTGCCATGATGTCGGGTTAACCCTTGAAAGTCTGGTTTAGTTGGGTTCAATGAACAAACCTATAAATTGGATATGGGGATGTGGACTGAGTCTCAACAATTATGAATTCTTTAGTATGTTACGGACCCGGGGGGGGGGGGGGTAATAAAAACCTAATTTGACATTTTCTTTGATTTTTTTTTTTTCCACTTTCTAACCTTTTATCCACCAATCATTGACAACAAAGTTAGCTTAGCATTGTTCGTTTTGCTAATCATGTTTGACTGTGAGGTTCCGAGGGCAGTCCCCGAAACTCTCCACCATAAACAATCACTTCCGTCAGGTGTGACTGACTTTTAAAAAAGACTTGAGCTCAAATCTCTGTACGTGATGGACCGCCACACCTTGTCATACTAGGTCTCACGAAGCTACGCTAACAGCCCTGTCTTGAGTTCTGATGTCACAATGCTCGTTCTCCAGTGTTTTAATGAACATGTTTATAAATGTGATGTTTTAATCCTGTGGTCTGTATTTTCTGATCTGGATGCAAAAGAACACCGTCCTGTCCGCCGGTCCTTCTGTCCGTCTGCGCTTCTAAAACCCATTCAACATTTTGAATTTGAAGGGTTGGATTTTTATTTTAAAGGGTTAATTATTCAGGAACGCAAAACTTTTCTGGAAAACGGTACCGTGGTCACATGACTAGTTGGAAGAGGCTCAGAATGACTGGAAAAAAAGACGTTCGGCTACAAGGTTTAGATTGAGTTAAATTCTGTTAGTACAGTGTTTAATAAACATGATTGGAACTGGAGCTTCACTCTGATCCATTAGACTTCTGCCCCCGGTTCCGGTAACTCTGAACCGAACAGCACCACATGAATCCTGGGTCTCAGTGGAACCAGGAAGGTGATGGGTTTAGTTCCTGTAGCAGATTCTTAAGATTAAATATCCACATAAAGACCAATCTGTTTCCCTACATACTCTGTTGGAACCCTTAAGTTGTTAGCATTAAGACCATGAACAGAGCAGGGGTTATTAGGGTGGTGGTATTGCGTTGTTTTGGTCAATACAGAATAAAATGTGTCTTTCTTCAAACATTGATGTAGGAATCAATAAACAAACGTTCTCTTTACAAGTTTTGGTCCTCTTCAGCGTTCTCCTGTCTTCTTAGGCCACAGTACAACCCCTTTAATCAATTATATACCATAATGTTTGTACCTTCACAAGACCCTTAAAGATAACCGACTCTGTCATCTGTGGGGCAGTAGGCCGGATCTTAACTTGTCTGGCATGTGCATTGTTCAGCTTTCTCTAAACATGTGGAACCATGGTTTTCGGATCCACAGTCGGGTAAGATGTTGGGTGGCCTCTGATTTAGTAAAATTGTGTTTTTAAGAAACCAGGAGAAGTTCAGACTTCACAGAATGTGGTGATCAATTTAGGCAAGGGTCCCAGAACAGAGGGATCATCATTACAATGTAGGAACCCTTTAGTTCATAGAATGCAGATTGGTCTTCCATTGGGACTGGCCTGTGACCTTTACCCAGATGTGCTGCAGATGCATCATGTAGCAAACCACCTTGAACCTGGTTTAAGTGTCTTTGGGTGGGGTCAGCTATGAGGTCTTGTCCAGTAGAACTTCTGTTGACTCTTAATTGAGGTATCATCTCTGGTTTGACCTGAAGCTGAACCTTAACGGACTTCTTTGAGAACAGGACCGAACCTGCTCCCTAAAGGTAGAAATCTTTGGATTGGCATAATTGTTACATTACACAGGTCGTTTTATCTAAACTAACTTTCAAGTATTCCAGCTCAACAGAGTTGGACAGATACTCCGAGCAATAAGTAAATAACCCTTATTTACCTACCCCTGTGGTAGCTTTGGGTAAGAGCATCTTCTAAATGACCAAATGTAAATGTAAGGACCTAGGTTAAGGACCCATGTTAGTATTTTCAGATTTTTTGGTTTTAAGACCCAGAACCTTTAAATTGATGACCCAACATCCTTACCACTGAACAATCACAACCTGATAAAGAACTCAAATTAGTTTCTAACGGTTTTACATCTTGGAACCTGAATTATATTTTCTGAGAAGGAGTTCTCTCTCGTTCCTCAGTGGTTCCTTCATGAGAATGTGCATTTGTGAGCTTATGTGTGGAGACCCTTCTTCAGAACAGCTTCTAAAAACTATGATTTAAGCAACCAAGGGTGTAGGGTGTGACTCAGTCGCTTATCATTGGACTTCTCCTTTCCTGGAACTTGAGCCTAGAACCATTTAATAAATTTCCAGTGGCTTGAGCTCAGGTTTATGTACAGAGCAGTGAACAACCTTCAAACAAATCTTATATACCAAAGATCATGTAGGAGGTTACATACTTATGGTAAGGTGCTGAAGACCTGCTGACTACCACAGACTTCTGCAGCAGATGGTAAGTGTTCCACAATATTTGGCCCTTGTTTTTGGTTAATAAAACCTGCTAGGGCTCATCTCCTGGAATTGGGTTAGTTTTACCATCAGTTTTAACCAAACCTGCTTCCTACCTTACATCAGCTGCTCCTGATGAACCCTGTGGAGCGACTTCTGCAGCTACTTATTTTAGAACTTTGTAAGAAGTGCTAATTTTATAGTCTACAGGACCTCACAACACCACAACATACCACTGATGTGAAGAAGGTCCAGGTGTCTGCATAGAACATTAGTCTTCACCCTCCTTGAGTACCGTAGGATGTCCCCTCAGGATGTTGAGTGTGAGCGGGGCCGTCTTGCTTACCGCCACTGAAAGTATCCCTCATATACAAGGCTCTCTGTGATGATCTCACCATCATGTTCTCCAGGTTGGTTCCACATCACAATGGTACCTTCTGAGATGCACACCAATCACTTCTCTTAGGAAGTGATCGGAAAATAGATCAGAACAAAAGAGGATGTGGGTTGCAGTTTTAAACTAGTTAACTCAGTGCCAGGTGATTGGCAGGTCTGTAGGAACTAAAGTATTGGAACACCTTAACATTGCCTCTGTGGGAGCTTTTAAAATATCCAATTCTCCTAGGTCCTCTTTTGCAGTTGCTGTCTTCAGCCCTATGAGAAAGTGTTCTGCATAATAATAAAGAGAGTCGCTGCAGCATTTGCCCATTTATCCAGAAGATCATTTGTGAGATAAGACATCACCCGGTCTGGAATTTTTCCTCGAGGATTAATAAAGGATTGTGACTCGGGCCATGTTCTGGGTTTTTCCAGTGATGTGGGATGGAGTTACGGTCAGGGCTTTGAGTGGGTCAGTTATGGTCTACCACACCAAACTTGCCCCACCACTTCTGGATCTAAGTGATCATGGCCAGATTCCTCAAACTTTAATAAAGGATTTTGATTTTGACTCGGTCCATGTTCTACTTCTTTCCAATCATGTGGGATGAGATTGAGGTCACAGCTTTAAGTAGGTCAGTTATGGTCTACCACACCAAACTTACCCCACCATGTCTGGATCTAAGTGATCAGGGCCTTCCCCCAGCTTTAATAAATGATTTTACTTGGGCCATAATGTGGTTCTTTCCAGTGTAACTGGTGAAGGTTATGGCTTTGAGTGGGTCAGTCATGGTCTACCACACTAAACTTACCCAACCAAGTCTAGATGAACGCAATCAGGGCCTTTCCCAATCTCCTGCTACAATATTGGTTTCCCATGGTTATGGAACTGACAGGAACACCTAAATGGAGACAATGGTTCCAAGGTGTGTCCTAAAACTTTTGATCATGCAGTATGTCTGATTATATCTAAAAACCTTTTAGTGTGGGTGACAGCGGTAGCTCTGCCCACATCCCCAATCCTCTGTGGTTCCTACATTAGACCATCGGTTCTGGAACCACCCCTACTATATTGTTGATGGTAAAAGTGGTAATAAGCGGTCGGAGGTGTGATGACTTGGCACGTAATGGAGGTAAGCAAGCTGTGGTGGGGGAGGTGGTGGTGCAGGATTAATAATCAGGGTTCCAGTGTCTTTGGGCACTACAGAATTTATTTAGAACAGCTTTATTCAGGAGAGTCGTAGGCTTGTAGTCAAGGAACTAGCCTTGTGACCTGAAGGTACCTGGTTCGATTCCCAGGCCCACCAAGTACTATGGCCGAAGTTCCCTTGAGCCCCTGTGTTAAGCTCAATTGCTCCCCGAGGGCCGTGTACAGGGCTGCCCACTGATCCGGGTACGTGTGCTTAATTCAGGCACTCTGTACAGTGGGCGTATAGATCACTTTGTTGTTTTTATAGGGTGGCTTAGTGGTTAGCATGTTCTCTCAGCACTGGGGATTTCCAAACATGGATTTAAGGTGATTCAGCTGCTTTGTATTGCCCCCATAGTCTGCGTGTCCTAAACCCGGTAGAGGGTGAGGGTTGGGTCAGGAGGGACATGGATGTGGTGACGGCCGCCGGGAAAAGAAGACCTCATGTTTAGATAATGCCACATGGCGGCTGGTCGGTGGGTTCACACCCACAGAGGGCATTTAGCGGGTGAGATGTGATGTAGAACCATCGGTTCTGAAACTGTGCCAGCTGTGTATCTGTGCTCCTACTCTGTTGTTGATGGTAACATTGGTATAACGGTGGGTGGTGTGATGACTTGGCACTGGATGGAGCTAAGCAAGCTGTAAAGGGGGTAGTGGAGGTGGTTCTGCAGGATTAATAGGCTTTGGGCTCTAAAGAATTTATTTAGAACAGCTTTATTCAGGGGAGTCGTATGCTTGTGGTCAAGGAACCAGCCTTGCAACCTGAAGGTGACTGGTTCGATTCCTGGGCCCACCAAGTACTATGGCCGAAGTGCCCTTGGGCTAAGCTCAATTGCTCCCCGGGTGCTGGGTACAGGGCTGCCCACGGATCCGAGTATGTGTGGTTACTTCAGGCACTCTGTACAGTAGGCGTATAGATCACTTTGTTGTTTTTTATAGAGTGACTTAGTGGTTAGAATGTTTTCCTCTCAGCACTGGGGATTTCCAAACATGGATTTAAGGTAACTCAGCTGCTCTAAATTGCTCCTATAGTCTGTGTCCCAAACGCAGTAGAGGGTAAGGGTCGTGTCAGGAAGGGCATGGCTGTGGCAATGACCGCTGGGAAAAGAAGAAGACCTCATGTTCAGATAATGTCACATGGCAGCTGATCTGCGGGTTCATATCCACTGAGGGCATTTAGTAAGTGAGATGTGGTGTAGGGCCATCAGTTCTGGAACAGTGCCAGTTGTGTATCTGTGCTCCTACTCTGTTGTTGATGGTAACATTGGTATAACGGTGGGTGGTGTGATGATTTGGCGCTGGATGGAGGTAAGCAAACTGTGGAGTGGATGGTGTGGGGTGCTGCTGCAGGATTTATAATCAGGGTTCCACCGTCTTTGGGCTCTACATAATTTATTTAGAACAGTTTTATTCAGAGGAGTCGTATGCTTGTGGTCAAGGAACCAGCCTTATGACCTGAAGATGCCTGGTTCGATTCCCAGGCCCACCAAGTACTATGGCCAAAGTGCCCTTGGGCTAAGCTCAATTGCTTCCCGGATGCCGTGTACAGGGCTACCCACTGATCCGGGTAAATGTGCTCATTTCAGGCACTCTGTACAGTAGGCGTATAGATCACTTTATGTTTTTTATAGAGTGGCTTAGTGGTTAGCATGTTCTTCTCTCAGCACTGGGGATTTCCAAACATGGATTTTAGGTAATTCAGCTGCTGTAAATTGCCCCTATGGTCTGCGTGTCCCAAACCCGGTAGAGGGTGAGGGTTATGTGGTGTAGGACCATTGGTTCTGGAACCGTGCCAGCTGTGTATTTGGGCTTCTACTCTGTTGTTGATGGTAATGTTGGAATAATGGAGGGTGGTTTGATGACTTGGCGCTGGATGGAGGTAAGCAAGCTGTGGCGGGGGTGGTGTTGGGTGGTGCTGCAGGATCAATAATCAGGGTTCCACTGTCTTTGGGCTCTACCAAATTTATTTAGAACAGTTTTATTCAGGGGAGTCGTATGCTTGTGGTCAAGGAACCAGCCTTGCAACCAGAGGGTGCCTGGTTCGATTTCCAGGCCCACCAAGTACTATGGCCAAAGTGCCCTTGGGCTAAACTCAGTTGCTTCCCGGATGCCGTGTACAGGGCTGCCCACTGATCCGGGTAAATGTGCTTATTTCAGGCACTCTGTACAGTAGGCGTATAGATCACTTTATGTTTTTTTATAGAGTGGCTTAGTGGTTAGCATGTACTTCTCTCAGCACTAGGGATTTCCAAACATGGATTTAAGGAAATTCAGCTGCTGTAAATTGCCCCTATAGTCTGGGTGTCCCAAACCCGGTAGAGGGTAAGGGTTATGTGGTGTAGGACCATTGGTTCTGGAACTGTGCCAGCTGTGTATCTGGGCTTTTACTCAGTTGTTGATGGTAATGTTGGAATAATGGAGGGTGGTTTGATAACTTGGCGCTGGATGGAGTTAAGCAAGCTGTGGCGGAGGTGGTGTTGGGTGGTGCTGCAGGATTATTAATCAGGGTTCCACTGTCTTTGGGCTCTACAGAATTTATTTAGAACAGCTTCATTCAGGGGAGTCGTATGCTTGTGGTCAAGGAACCAGCCTTGCAACCTGAAGGTGCCTGGTTCGATTCACAGGCCCACCAAGTACTATGGCCAAAGTGCCCTTGGGCTAAGCTCAATTGCTCCCCGGATGCCGTGTACAGGGCTGCCCACTGATCCGGGGAAATGTGCTCATTTCAGGCACTCTGTACAGTTGGCGTATAGATCACTTTATGTTTTTTTTATAGAGTGGCTTAGTGGTTAGCATGTTCTTCTCTCAGCACTAGAGATTTCCAAACATGGATTTAAGGTAATTCAGCTGCTGTAAATTGCCCCTATAGTCTGCGTGTCCCAAACCCGGTAGAGTGTTATGTGGTGTAGGACCATCGGTTCTGTAACCGTGCCAGCTGTGTATCTGCGCTTCTACCATGTTGTTGATGGTAACTTCGGAATAACGGAGGGTGGTTTGATGACTTGGCGCTGGATGGAGGTAAGCAAGCTGTGGATGGGGTGGTGTTGGGTGGTGCTGCAGGATCAATAATCAGGGTTCCACTGTCTTTGCGCTCTACCGAATTTATTTAGAACAGTTTTTTTCAGGGGAGTCGTATGCTTGTGGTCAAGGAACCAGCCTTGCAACCTGAAGGTGCCTGGTTCGATTCCCAGGCCCACCAAGTACTATGGCCAAAGTGCCCTTGGGCTAAGCTCAATTGCTCCCCGGGTGCCGTGTACAGGGCTGCCCACTGATCTGGGTACGTGTACTTATTTCAGGCACTCTGTACAGTAGGCGTATAGTTTATGTTGTTTTCATAGAGTGGCTTAGTGGTTAGCATGTTCTCCTCTTAGCACTGTGGGTTTCCAAACATGGATTTAAGGTAATTCAGCTGCTCTAAATTGTCCCTATAATATGCATGTTCCAAACCCGGTGGAGGCTGAGGGTCGTGTGGTGTAGGACCATCAGTTTTGGAATTGTGCCAGCTGTGTAGCTGCGCTTTTCCTGTTGTTTATTGTACTGTTGGACAAACGGAGGGTGGTGTGATGACTTGGAGCTGGATTGAGGTAAGCAAGCTGTGGAGGGGGTGGTGGGTGGTGGTGGTGCAGGATTAATAATCAGGGTTCCACCGTCTTCGGGCTCTACAGAATTTATTTAGAACAGCTTTATTCAGGGAAGTCGTATGCTTGTGGTCAAGGAACCAGCCTTGCAACTTGAAGGGGCCTGGTTAGATTCCCAGGCCCACCAAGTACTATGGCCAAAGTGCCCTTGGGCTAAGCCCAATTGCTCCCCGGGTGCCGTGTACAGGGTACGTGTGCTTATTTCAGGCACTCTGTACAGTAGGCGTATAGATCACTTTATGTTGTTTTCATAGAGTGGCTTAGTGTTTAGCATGTTCTCTTCTCAGCAATGGGGATTTCCAAACATGGATTTAAGGTAATTCAGCTGCTCTAAATTTCCCCTATAGTCTGTGTGTCCCAAGCCCCATAGAGGTAAGGGTTGTGTCAGGAAAGGCATCCGACGTAAAACACTTAGCCAGGTCTGATGTGCGAGTTTATTGCTGTGGCGACCCTTGGATGAATAAAGGGTGAAAGCCGAAAGACGAAGAAGAAGTCTGGTACCTCTTTTCCACCAACAAAGTGCTGCTGCTGGTGCCGGAGCCAGAGCCTGT
>JAOVVE010002121.1:0-11066 GCA_028565655.1 Hoplisoma axelrodi | reverse complement strand
AGTCCCCCACTAATTCTTGGTCCTTAAAAACAAACAACATTTTTTTATTGCCACTGTTGCTTCAGTTTGCTTCTTGGGGGTTCAGGCTTGAAACTCTGTAAAGCTGATTTCAGAACATTTACTATATTAAAAAACAATATGTAAAAAAAAAACTTGAACTTTATATTATGTGCTCAAATAATTTCATTTTCTTATCTCAAAATCTTTTATCTTAATTTTTTACTAGAGTTGCGGGAGTTTCCCCAATTGCCATCCAGAGAAGAACGTTTAAGGCACTGGACAGGGCGCCAGTCCATTACTGGGCACACACTCACTTACACACATAGACACACACTATATAGGGGCATTTTAGATATAGGCAATCTAAGTGCCAATGCATCTCCAATCCATGTTTTTGGACTGTAGAAGGAAACTGGAGAGCCCGATAAAAACCCACACGGTCATGTGTAGAATGGAAACTCCACCAAGTTCGGGATTTAAACCTGTATCCACAGTGCTGAGAAACGACATGCTAACCACTGCCCCACGCTGCAACCTGAATTTCGGTTTCCTACTCTGCAAACATTGTAGTTATGTGGGAAAAAAAGCTCAATAAATACTTCTTATCAAAGCTCTGTGTTCATTTGGACAGTTCCCAAGTCTTAGTAATATAAACTACTTTTTGTTAAACATATATATTTATGCTTTACTTATGCAAATCATGATATTTTACCTTTCCCTCAATTGAAAATAATAATATGAAATATAAAAATACTTCAAAACATGATACACATGCTGTTAAAGGCGTTGTATAAGGCTGACACTTTGCTAAATCTTAGCTGCTGAGCTGTTGAACACCAAAGCTGCCTGAACCACCAAGTTCCAATGGTTCCTGGCATATTTTTGCATGTTTTGAAGGAAGCTGTGAACAGGGTGGAACTTGCTTCATTGTTTTGCCAAAGAACACTTTGGATAAAGTGAGAAGGTGTCTGACACATTAGGGTGCTTAGAGAGGTAAGAGGCAGTATAGTGTTCAAAACATAGAGAAAGAGGATTAAGACCTGCTGAGTGAGATTTGGAGATGTTAAGACTTGTCTAAGTGCTGCAGTCAGGTCAGAAACATGTTATTGGAGTGCCAGGACAGTGTCTTCATGCTTTGATGCTTGCTGGGTAGGGGCGAGTGGCTGGACAAGCTTCTAAGCTTCAGTTGGACACACAGAGCTCAGCGAAATGCTTTGTAAAATTTGAACCGGCTGCTCAGGCCCCATAAAAATGTCCTCCCTCAATTTGACAGAATGGAGGAATTACTTTATACACTTTTGGCATGTTACTGACCTTCCTTCCAGGCATGAGATTGTATCTTTGGCTGAAGGCACACCCGAGACTATGTCAAATGGAAGGACTGTTTAGGGATGACTGGGAACTGGAATAACTTCAAACCATTGTCTAATAGCCTAAAACTGGTGAACTGTGCTCGTAATTCTTCTCCAAAAAGCACCCTGACATTGTATGAAAATGCCAAAGTCTTTAACTGAGCAGACAATGTGGAGTCGGTGATCGCACTGGTTGCTTGGGGTCACAAAACCAGATATTAAAAAAGGGTTTTACTGTCATCCTGAAAAACACTCGTTAGCTAAAGTATAAATTCGCTAACAGAGATAATGGTGCTTTCAAGTGCACGTCGGGCTGTAGGTTTCTCTGAGATTAAACTTGTGCACCAGACATGGATGCATTTGTTAATGTAGTTTGTATAGAGAAAAAAAAACGAATGATGTTGAGCTTTCTTACATCATTTGGCAAATCAAGTAAAGTAAGTGTTGTTGTAGATGTCCAAAAATAACTTTCTATTACAATTAACCTGCAAATAGTAGGTTACTTTTCGATAACACCATTGATGAATTGTTAAGCCTGTTATGATTCAAGAGCGAAGGACACAAAGATGCAGAAAAGGCTTTATTTATGAAAAAAAAATGTCTGCAAAGGACAGATTAAATTGCCAAAACACAAAAGGGTCTAAAGAAACTGAAAAATACCCAAACTGAGGAAGGCAGGTCAGTGGATTTGAACCCTGGTCTCCTGATGACCAAAACAGAAGACTAATGCTGCACCAGGGAACTTAGCTATAACCAAGTAAACCTGGCCCCACCAGGTAAGAGGAGAAAATAATGGCTGGGCTTAAAAAAAATAAGAAAAGGTGGGTAAAAGAAAGTGGGGGAGAATCCAGTGGTTAAAAAACATGCAAAAAAATATTTAAATCTATACAGTGGGGTACCCGGTAGCGGGTTCTAGAAAGCTCTGTAACATTAATGGCACCTTGTACTAGAGTATCCAGGAACCCTAACAAAGCCATTTTGAAAATAGTTTTTATGTTACTACATCCAATTCGTGCTGCATTAACATTTTGATGTATCCGACTTTAGCTTCCGACATTGTCAGAGGGTGTTCATGTGGTACCTCCTTGTGGGAAGCTCGTGGGAAAACCAATACCACTTGAAAGTGCGGTATGTCCCACCTCCCAGCATGGGTGTTTTTGGACCTTTGGTACTCCACCCAATCACAGACTATTCCCAATATGTCCTCTTGTATCACAGTAGCAATCACAATCTCTTTATTTTAAATTGGGTTGTTTAGATTGTGTCAGTTTCTCTCCAGAGACCATCCCTCCAGCTATTTTGAAGTAGACTAAAGTGAGTTAGATACTAAAATACCAGATCAAAAATACCAGAAAGGGTGGATTTAACCAGGAACAGAACTGGGTGGTCCACTAAACTGGAATGTGAACTGTAATACAGCACACAGACGTGGGTTCATTTGAAGTGTTGGTGTCTTTTAAACCACATGTGATTGAGTTAGAGTAGGATTTGTATATGTAAAGATTTGTGTATATAAAGGTTTCTGTGTAAATGCTTGCTGCTCTACATCAGAGGTCTGTCTCTTGTTTATGAGACTGTTCCAAACCTGGTTCCTCCCTCATACAGAAGTGCAGCTGACACGCCTTAAGTCAGACTAAGCAAAACACACGAGGCAGCTACAGTAGGGTTTGAAAATTTGTGAACCTCTTAAAATATTCTATGTTATTAAATGTATTTTTTATGGTGAAAAATGATATAAATCTGTAGTTTTTAAGTGATCTGTTTTGCCTACTGTGCTTACGGACAGAGGAATTTGTCCTCCACTGAACCCATCCGTTCAGTGAAACACACACAAATACACACTACACATGAAATGATTACCGGTTTCACGGTAAACCACGGTAAAATTAATGACTGTTAGTAGTACCGTAGTACCGAACTTTAAATTAACATTAACACCGTGGACGATTACCACAATGCGGAAAAACTCGCAGAGTTGGAGAGTCAAGAGTCAAGTTGAAGAGTTTTCTAAAAAAGTGCAACATTTGGCTGAGAGACCAGATTTGAGATGGTGAAAAAGAGGATGCGGTGCGGGCACTTATTTTGGGGGGCAGGGGTGCACGGACGTGGCCCAGGGTGGGGATAATTTAAACCGATGCTTTAAACGCAAAAAAAACAATTGGTAAATCAACTGTGAATGGAAACTAAAGCTTTTAACACATTTCTGTAAAGCAGTGTCTAAAAGAGTTGTAAGCTGCATGCACAGCTCATCACTCCTCCCGCTCGCAGTACAGTCGTCCATCGCTGCTTCGCGCTTCACCTTTCGCGGCTTCAGTCCATCGCGGATTTTTTAAATAAAATATTAATTGAGAAATAAATTGTGAATTGTCCCCTTTTTCGAGTTTTCTTTTGAACTTCCACGAAGTGGAACACGAAAACCAGCATGGTCCATATGAGACGCTACTCACCTTTATGAGATTGTAAACAACACAGAGTCTGCTGCTTTGAATCCCAGCGCCTGATTGGCTCAGTACAGCTGCGTTCTACCACCTGTTCTGAGGTAATATCCGAACTTCAGTTCAACTTCAGCAGAATGATGAACCAAAAACGCTTGTTACAGCAAGTAATGGGTCATTTTTAAAGACTGTTTTAGCTTAAAACAATTAAAACTAAGAGGGAACACCAGAGAGAGGCGCATGCGCTTTTCTTCCTGCTTCACACAGACTCCAATTCCCAGCAGCTCAGCTCAGTGTGCGAGCTGGGGGGCGGAGCTAACGGCTGAGCTGCTGGGAATTGGAGTGTGTGTGCAGCAGGCAGAGAAGCGCATGCGCCTCTCTCTCTCTCTGTTCCCTCTTAGTTTTATTTGTTTTAAGCTAAAACAGTCTGTAATAATTACCCATTACTCGCTGTAACAAGCGTTTTTGGTTCATCATTCTGCTGGAGTTGAACTGAAGTTTGGATATTACCTCAGAACGGGTGGTAGAACGCTGCTGTACTGAGTCAATCAGACGGTGGGATTCAAAGCAGCAGTATCTGTGTTGTTTACAATCTCATGAAGGTGAGTAGCGTCTCAAATGGGCCATGCTGGTTTTCGTGTCCGAGGAAGCTCAGAAGAAATCTCGAAAAAGGGGGCAATTCACAATTTATTTTTCCATTAACATTTTATTTTAAAAATCCGCGATGGACTGAAGCCGCGAAAGGTGACGCGCGAAGCAGCGAGGGATGACTGTATGCTGGAAGATCTTTGATTTGTTCATATTCCAAAAGGTGATCTCGCACCGGAAAAGGTTGGTGACCACTGCCCTACACCATACTAATAAATTACTGTGGTCTAAAACCAGGTGTTTTAGTTTCATTGTCCAACCCCTGTACAGTTACACCTCTTTCCCGTGATTTATTTACAATAATACACAACCTTGTGCATCTTATTGCTTTTATAAAACAGACTATACATAACATGCTATAATAAACGCCTTTATGAACCAAACCTTGTTTTTTTATCGAAAACAAATTGGTTAATAATCTGGTCTTTCATGACATAATCTAGTCTGGTTTTTAAAACAAACGCTCATCACTGAGTCACAGGTTTCCGGTTTCTCTAACAATGAAATGCTGCCATCCAGTGGCCAAATTACAGAACACAGTTTATTAACAACATCTATTACACATTGATATTCATGTAAAGGGCTTAGAAATGGGTGTCATTGTCAATAATGTCACAGCTGGACAAACAGCTCAGCCAATCAGATTTGAGGAGTGGAACTACACATTTTATAATGTGATTTAACCTGGGGACGAGAAAGAACATTCAATGTGCTGAAGTCTGTCCTCACTAACTCAACCTCAGTGAAGTAAAAACCATCTGACGGTAACGAGGTGAAAATGGACACAGTGCTCCTCTCAGTATGCAGTCATGAGACTCAAGCCGAATGATCTGAGATAAATACAGCAATAATTCAGTGATGGCCCCGCCGGCTCATACCCACGGCACAGTCCTGTAGGCTGTGATCTAAACCAGAGGTGCAGTGCTTATTTTTAAAACTCACCGTACAATGTGCAGAAATTTTACATTTTAGAGTCAATTTGCTGATGAGCTAAAATAAGTGAAATAGAGGTGGAGCAATCAGGTGGGTGTGTAATATAGTGTACTACAGGGGTGCCGACATTTTACTGGCCACAATTTACTCGGAGATCTACTTTTTCCAGTGAACAGGTCCTCGCACTCTACTAGGATTCATCTTTTTTTTTCAAAGCTCTTTAAACCCTTTTTACACACATCATGTTGATATTATTAGCAATACAAGGCATTCATTCATTATCTTTCGCTAATTCTTGTATAAGGGTCACGGTGGGGTTTCCCATGTCTATCCAGGGGAGAGCGTTTCAGGCACTGAGCAGATACACCCAGGACCGAGTGCCAATCCATCGCTGGGTACTCACTCACATACACAGCAACACACAAACACTCACTATATGGGGCAATTTAGAGCATTTAATTTACCTCGAATCCATGTGTTTGGACTGTGGGAAAACCTTTTTTCACTTTGAGTAGTGATCAAAGTTCGCATTAAGTCAGGATGGCGAGCAGCCTAAGGCACTGCGTTCAGTTCGCAGCCTCTCCTGGATGCGTAGGTTCTAATCCCACTTCTGACACTTGCCGTTTGTTCACTAGGAATTGTGAGCTAAATTTGTGACATAACAAAACCACAATTTTTAATTATTTAAATAATTTTATGCCAGTATAGTGGGTAAATTTATGTTGTTAAAATTTTTTTAAATAAAAAAACGGTTCTAAAAACTACATGATTTATATTAATTGGAAATCTATTCAAGCAAAAAACACACACAAATACACAATTGCGCAATTTAGAGCATTCAATTGACCTCAAATTCATGTGTTTGGACTGTGGGAGAAAACCGGCGAACCCAGGGAAAACCCAGGCAGACATGGGGAGAACATGAAAACTCCACCCAGATCGGGATTCAACCAGGAATCCCTAGCGCAGTGAGGTGAATGTGCTAACCAAAAAGCCACTGTGCCACCCCAATACAAGGCAAGCCACTAAAAGAAACATTATTATTTTGAATGCTGTCAGCCAAGTGTTGGGAGTCTGACAGTAGCTACTGATGCCAATTCTCAAGCAGGCTTCTCAATGATCATCAGTGAGGGTGGACCGATATCTGGACTTATTATTTTTATTCACATAAGTAGTTTAATACAAAAATGCTGTCAAATGTGTGGTACATTTCCTTATGTTTGTAAGAAAATATGCCACATACACTCTGTCTTTAAATGAATGTACAATTAATTGCTGTTCAACAAATATTTATATGCAACATGTAAAAACTTAACTCTTACACCTATAATATTATAATTAAATGTAAACATAAATATAACTTACAAGCAATACTTTCCAAGAAGTTACAGCAGCAGAGAATAACAACAAACTGGGATTATAAACTAACAGCCTGCATTAATTTCACGATTCTGAAGACACTGTGAACTCTGACCTGAATCAAGTGACCAAAAAATCCAATGAAAACTTACTGGCAGTTTCATAGCAAAAATTCTGAATACCGTATTTTCCAGACCATGAGGCGCACTGGATTATAAAGTGCAGTCTCATTCACGGGGTCCATTTCTGTATTTAATTCACACATAAGGCACACCGGATTATAAGACGCATCTTAAAACATAAAAAAAAGGTAACCGAAGCAAACCAGTGAAATTAGTTGATCTTTATTGCACTATTTAAGGTTACACTAACTGTAAGGGACGAAAGAACTTCGGACCAGCGAACCGTTCGGCACATGCGATTTGAATCAGCCAAGCTAATTCGTTGTGCGCGAATTCAATTTGCGAACCGATTCGGCGCACGAGAATTGAATATGCGAACCGATTCGGCGCACGTGACTCAGTTCATTCCCCTGTCTTGTCCTGTCCACGTTTGTTAACCATTCATTATGTCCTGCTTAATTCTGTACTAGAGTCACGGTGTTAATTAATTTTTTATTTAGTCCTCGTTTGAGTTTTGTGTCTTGTCGTTATCATCAGCTGCGTTTATCCATCACGTATCTCGCCTGGTTGTTATTTAAACGTGGTTTAGCGTCATGTGAGTCACTCCCGCTTTTTGTGTGTGTGCTGTTCCACGTGTCTCTGCATCAAAACCCAGTTACCCCACACCTCTGGACTTCTCCCTGACTTCTGTCTGACCACTAAGGCGGTCTCGTTCGTGACACTAACATTATTTTTAAATCTTTCTTCTGCCACAAATCTAGCAAAGTCGTAACTTTCAAACCATAGATTTATTGATGTTGAATTTTTTTGCAGCCGCTCCATTTCTATTTACAACCGCCTAACTGTGCCCCGTAAGCATGTCTCTTCACTGGTGCCATTTTGGGGGGTCTTTATACAAAGAAATGTTGTTTTGCAGGATACCGATAGTATTATTACCAGAGGCGTGGCAGAGGTAAGCTTACGGACTGTACGTATTATGTAATGTTCTCTGATTGTTTTATTGCTGCCAGCGTACGTAGTGTGCGTTTTACGTCCCTGTGCCAGCGGGAAATGGTCCGACAGTCAGTCAAGCGGAGCGCTTACCAAAGTCGCACAATATCTTTTTTTTATTTTTGTAACAGATTTTAAAATTCAATGCACACATAAGGCACACCGGATTATTAAGCGCACAGCGGATTGTTAAGAAAATAAGGCTTTTAGGTGTGCCTTATAGTGCATAAAATGAGGTAAAATACAAGTCACCAGCAGGGGGGGGAGTAAAGCGTCATAAACATGTGGAAGTCTCTACAGAACATGAAGTAGAAAGATCCATGCGCTCTACCAACAAGCACTCTAATCGACGTATTGGGCACCCTTGGTGAACAATGTCAGGGGCAGTGCAGGTCAGTGACCTCTGTCCTTACGTTTTAATAAATGTTTAAATCTAATCACCAATTGAATGTTATATTAAAAACCTGGTTTCTTTATACTGGACTGTTCTTTAAATGTATTCTACCTCTGCTGAAACACTGAGGTGCTGTGGTGGAGATGTACCTGGCTGAGCCGGAGCTGTTGAAAGTTCTCCCATTGCTGTGGTCGATGCTGATTTCAGAACGTTGCGCAGGTTCTGGGTTCCGTGGTTTGAATTTGGAGGCGGTGGCCGTGTTGGAGCTGAGATCCTGATGGCGGCCGACGGATGGAGAGACGGCGCTGCGCTGGATGGATGGTGAGCGATGCATGTGTGGAGAAGACGAAGACGAGTCTGTGTTCTCAACCTCAAACGACCTCTTCAGGGCTGCAATGAAAAAGGTTTTTAAATCTTTAATGTAAAGTCAGACAGAAGTATGAGAATTCACCTCCTAATGACATTCCTACACATCTGCAACAACTTTATTCATTCTGGTTACAGTGAATCACATTTTTTAACCCATTAAGAATCAAAAGCATCATGAAACAGTTAGAATACATTAAGTATACATTGTTTTTTTTTTAAGTGTAGTTCTGCTCCTTAAATCTAATTGGCTGAGCTGTTTGTCCAGTTGTGACATTATTGACAATAACACACATCTCTAAATGCTTCACATTTGTATCAATTTGTGATATGCAATACAATATGTTCCTACAGTTGTTTATAAACACCATTTGGTAATTTGACCACTAGATGGCAGTTTTTATTTGTTAAAGAAACAGGCATTCTGTTACGCAATGATCAGCATTCACTTTAAAACCGGACTAGATTACGTGGCAGAGAACCAGATTATTACTAATTTTGATTTTAATAAACTCATTTATAAATCAAACCTTGCTTTTTATTATCTTGTGTTTGTAAGCATTTTAAAAACAATTAAGCACTCGAGCTTGTGTATCATGGTGAATAAATCACAAAAAAAAATCCTGTCTGGCCTAATAACACCTCTTTCCTGTGATTTATTCACAATAATGCCACGCCCTCAAGTGCATAATAATTAAACACATAATTCCAACAAATCTTTAATTAGATTTGGGCACCATCATTAGGGCACATTGTTTCTCTTACCATTGATATGCTGATGACACTGAGTTTAATTTATCTTTTCCCCCTGACGTTTCCTCTATCTCGAATCAGATATCCGCCTGCCTCACCGACATATCTGTTTGGATGATGGCCCGTCATCTCAAATTAAATCTGACAAAAATTCATCATGACCTGACCTTCCAAATTGATGTCGCCACAATCTCTCCAACCGACTCGGTCTGTAATCTGGGTTTCTTAGTTGACAATCACTCATCTCAAACTATCTGATCAGGTTACAAAAACTGCCCGTTCTTGCATGTTCATTCTGTATAACATCAGGAAAAACAGACCTTTCCTAACAGAACAGGCTACTCAGCTTCTGGTCCAAGCCTTTATCCTATTCTGGCTCGACTACTGTAATGCCTTGCATGCCGGTCTCCCAATTTTCACAATAAGGCCTCTACAGCTGGTTCAAAACTCTGCAGCCTGACTTGTGTTCAGCCAGCCCAAGCAAACTGATGTCACTCTATTACTCATCTCTCTTCATTGGCTTTCTGTAGCTGCTACATACAGTATAAGGCACTGACTCTGGCCTACATGACAATCTCTGGATCTGCCCCCTTTTACCTTTAATCCATCTTTTCTAAATACACACCAAATAGTTCACTATGCTCAAGTGATTCTTTGGTCTGATTTTCAGTGGTCTGATTCTCAGTCTTTTCCTGTTATTTCAGGGGTCCCCCAGGGTTCTGTCCTGGGACCTCTCCTATTTATTATTTATCTCCTTTCCCTCTGCAATATCTTCCGTAAATATGGCATACATTTTCACTGTTACGCGGATGACACCCAGCTCTATATTGCTTCAAAACCCACCTCTACCTTCCCACCCTCCAACCTTACTGACTGCCTGGCAGAAATCAAACACTGGTTCACGTCTAACTCACTTAAATTGAATGGAGATAAAACTGAGGTTCTTCTTACTGGTACTAAATCATCACTATCCAAAATTGACAGTTTCTCTACAGACATTGACAACTCCTCTGTTGCACCCTCTGTACAGATCAAGAGTCTGGTTGTCATCCTCGACAGTACTCTATCATTCCAATCTCACATTAACAACGTCACCCGCTCTGCTTACTTTCATCTCCAAAATATTAACCGCCTCCGGCCCTCCCTCACTCCTCACACCACAGCCATCCTTGTTCATAGCCTTGTGACATCCCGTCTTGACTACTGCAATTCCCTTCTATTTGGTCTTCCCCAAAAATCTCTTCATTGGCTTCAACTGGTCCAGAATTCAACTGCCCGCATCATCACAGGAAACCCCTTTATTCACCACATCACTCCTGTCCTGCAACAGCTTCACTGGCTTCCAATCAAATACCGCATCGACTATAAAATTCTAATGCTAACTTTTAAGGCCATCCACAATCTTTCCCCTCCATATCTTTCAAATCTCATCAATATTGCTACTCCGACCCGCTCCCTCAGATCCTTCTCTTCCATCGATCTGACTGTCTCACCCTTGCTCGTCTCTCCACCATGGGGAGTAGAGCCTTTAGTCATTCTGCCCCCCAACTCTGGAACTCTTTACCACAACACATTCGGAACATAAACTCAACGTCACTATTCATGTCCTCAGTAAAAACTCATCTTTTAAAAATTGCCTTTGCCCTTTGACTGTTTTATTTTATTTTCTTCTATTGTTTTTACTTGCATATTTAATGTTGTCATAACTTAATAT
>JAOVVE010001086.1:1037-11070 GCA_028565655.1 Hoplisoma axelrodi | reverse complement strand
GTATCTACAATTTTTTTGTTAATGTTTATGCAAACAAAAAGTGCATATTGTTGCCAATTTTAATATTATAGTAAATATATATATAAAAGTTGGTATTTATTTTGTAGTATTTATTTATTTTACTTTTTATCACATTTAAACAATATTATGATAATTTTGATAACCTTGATAATTGTGGTCATGATAATCGTGATATGGAATTTTTATATCGTTTTATTCCTAGTGTATATAATGATTAGAAAATTATTTATATTTTATATTTTAGTCAACTAAATTCATATGGTAATTAGTAGGCTTAAACTAGACTAAATTTAGTAATCTAAATTGTTTTTAGTTTATGACTAAAACTAAATGACATTTTAGTCAAAAGACTATGACTAAAACGAAATCAAGATTTGCTGTCAAAATTAACACTGGTAGTGTTTTGTGTATATTGTATAACTGTGTTTGCAATCTAAGTGAACTTTCACATTATGAACACATTATATACACAGAGTTCCAGGACAAATGTACACATTGTGTTAGAGAGTAAACTGATTACATAAGCAGGTGTATGATGTTTGTGGTACAGAATGGATGCTGGGTGATTGTTCTCAAACTGTATGATATACTAAACAGATCAAATGTTTATGAATAAGATTATATACCGGTGAATGATTCAGGGTGCACAGTGATACAGTAAAAAGCATTTACCTCTCAGTAACACAAGTGTGGGTTTAATTTCTGAATGGACAACAGAGGTCTTTTCTGTGTCGGTTTAGTTCCGCAGCCCAAAGACACGTAAACCAGCCAACTCGCAGATGACAACTGGCCCTAAATGTAAATGAGTTACAGTGCCTTGCAAAAGTATTCAAACATAAAGATATGAAATTGTAATTTTTTTGTGAAGAATCAACAACGAGTGGAATAAATTCTGAAGTGGAACGGAATTTGTGGCACGGTGGCTTAGTGGGTAGCACGTCACCTCTCGGCGCTTGGAGTTCCCGGTTCGAATCCCAATCTGGATCGAGTTTCCATGTTCTCCCCGTGTCTGTGTGGGTTTCCTCTGGGTACTACGGTTTCCTCTCACATTCCAAAAACATGGTTACAAGGTAAATTGACTGCTTTAAATTGTCCCATATAGTCTGTGTGACTGTGTGTGTGTGTGTGTGTAATTGTGCCCAGCGATAGATTGGTGCTCTGTCCTGGGTGTATCTGCCCAGCACCCGAAACATTCTCCACTAGTAAAGGATTAAGTGGAAGATAATGACAATCAATTTTTTACTATTAATACCTGGTTTTTACCTCAGCGGTAAACTGAATACTGTAATGTCATAAAAGTTAACTGTGATGTGGTTTTACCCTACACGAAATGTAAGCTGGATCTGTTTTTTTAAGTCACAGCATTGCCAGGTTTAGTCCTAATGAACCAAAATTTACTATTCCAAACAAAAAGTGTCATATGGCAAAATATTTCATTACATTCGCATCTACTAGCATCTGACTTTCTACTTTCTATTAAGTTACGAACCACAAAGAAAGGTCCAAGTGAATTCTGCCTGCATTCCTCGATCAGCTGCAGTCGCTCCTGCTGTGGGGGCCACTTATCAGACTTCGATTCTTCATAAGGATCAATAACCTGCACAGATCACATCACTAATTAACATTTACAGTATATGACATTTATTAAATATGGCTAATTAGACATAGAATGAATTTGCATTCTGGATTTTATTACAGCTAATAAATAATTTTAACTCCGTTTGACTTAATAACTAAGAATTAATCATGAAACCTAAAAAACTAAAATACAATTTTATTGATTCTTGCCTGCCCTGTCCCCCCCTTCCCAGTCACTCCACCTACGCCATCAATGCATTTTGTGGTTCTATAATTACAGATTGTATACTGTCTATATCAGGGTGGCATTGTGCGGTTGTGGTTAGCATGTACGCATTTTGCCGATCTCATTTTGCAGATTTGATTTTGCGGTTTTCATTCTTCAGATCTTATTTTGCAGATTTCATTTTACAAATCTTATTTTTGCAGATCTCATTTTTGCGGATCTCTTTTTACAGATCTCATTTTGCGGTTTTTACTCTGCAGATCTTATTTTGCAGTTTTATTTTGCAGATTTCATTTCACAGATCTTTATTTTGCAGATCTCATTTTTGCGGATCTCTTTTTACAGATCTCATTTTGCGGTTTTCATTCAGCAGATCTTATTTTGCAGTTTTATTTTGCAGATCTCATTTCACAGATCTTATTTTTGCAGATCTTATTTTGTGGATCTCTTATTGCAGATCTTATTTTACAAATTCCACGCGGATCTCATTTTGCTGATCTCTTTCTGCTGATCTTATTTTGCAGATCTCTTTCTGCAGATTTGATTTTGCGGTTTTCATTCTTCAGATCTTATTTTGCAGATCTTATTTTTGCAGATCTAATTTTTTCGGATCTCTTTTTACAGATCTCATTTTGTGGTTTTCATTCTGCAGATCTTATTTTTGCTGATCTTATTTTGCGGATCTTTTATTGCAGATCTAATTTTACAGATCTCATTTTTGCAGATCTCTTTTTACAGATCTCTTTTTGCGGTTTTCAATCTGCAGATTTTATTTTGCAGTTTTATTTTGCAGATCTCATTTCACAGATCTTATTTTGTGGATCTCTTATTGCAGATCTCATTTTACAAATTTCATTTTGAAGATCTGTTTTTGCGGATCTCATTTTGCAGATCTCATTTTGCAAAGTTTTTACCCTTTTTTTTGCAAGGCAGTTACAAATCTCAGTTTGCGGTGTATAGTTAAAATCATTTTGACCTTTATTTGACTCCATAGTTAACATGCAAAGTGAATTCAAGAGCAATTACTTTAAGAAACTTAAGAACCTTGTCCTCAATGAACGAAAATCCACATTTCAAATACTCCAGCCATTATTAAATTTTTGAAGACATTACTAGCTAGTAAAGGACAACAAGAATGTTGCTCTGTCTGACGTCTCTCAGTCTCTTAATTTTAAGATAGAAGACAAGTACAAAATTAGATAAGGATTATTTATTTTTCATTTTTTTAAATGTACAAAGGAACCTCTGTTTTCGTTGCTAATCTGTCCACAAACAATCAGTAAAATCTGAAATCGATAAAAACTGAGGTACCTGTTCCCATTTAAATCAATGTTCATCCAGTTAATTTGTTATAGAGACTCCAAAATACATGAAAATACATTTTATGGAGAATAAATGTAGTATTTAATGCTGAAAACTGAACAAAGAAATTATATATACACGTTTTTATATTATTTTATAATAAATGCATATAAAATACTAATGTAAATAGTAAACGTACATTTAACAGAACAGCATTTACACTTATCTAACTATTTGAATTGATTTCCTGCTTCAACTCAAACGTTCTGTTTTTTTCTTTCTTTAATGGGCTGCTGAATCTCAAGCTTTTTTGGTGGCGTTAAGAGTAAAGTGTTAATTTCACTGTCAATTCTCAAGAAAATGGGTAGATTCAGACATGTTCACGTCATGTCAGGCAAAAACAGAGACGTCATTTTCATGAAGAAAATCGACTTAAGCTTAAAACAAAAACAGACGTTTAACTGTATTTATTTTTAACAAGATATCTGCCTGACTCAATTGAGTTAGTATACTTGCCATGAACACGTCCGCTAAATGACAAATGCAAATGTAAGAAAGCAACCAAGTGAACACCATAGTCACAACTCACACTATATGACCAAATGTAAATGTAATACACTGTGATGCTGCTCATGAGACCCCCACGGAGCCTTGGTCCTCCCAAGGTTTCTTCCTAACAAACATCATAACAGGGAGTTTTTTTCTTTCCACTGTTGCTTCGGCTTGCTCTTTGGGGGTTCAGGCATAGAACTCTGTAAAGCTGCTTTGTGGCAGTGCACTGTTGTAAAAAGAGCTATATAAATAAAATACTTAAAATTACGTCATTGCTTCACCTTAAAGCTGGAAAACCAACATCTGGTGGCATTCGCTAATCCTCAATCCGCAGGACGCTGATAGCTGAACATCTGTGGCTCCACCCTCAGCATCCTTCTGCCAGTATCACCCACATACCACCTCTGCACATGTCCAAACATCCAGGTCACCCCCAAAACATCCTACCTACCACTTTGCGGATCTCCTTTTGCCGACCTTTTTCTGTAGATCTAATTTTGCAGTTTTCATTCTGCAGATCTTATTTTGCTGATCTCTTTCTGCAGATCTCATTTTACTGATCTAATTTTGACGATCTCTTTCTGCAGATCTCATTTTGCAGATCTCATTTTGTGGCTCTCTTTCTGCAGATCTGATTTTGCTGTTTTCATTCTGCAGATCTTGCAGATCTCATTTTGCAGATCTCATTTTACTGATCTAATTTTGTGGATCTCTTTCTGCAGATCTCATTTTTCAGATCTCTTTTTGCGGATCTCTTTCTGCAGATCTGATTTTGCGGTTTTCATTCTGCAGATCTTATTTTGCAGATTTAATTTTGCAGATATGATTTTGCGGCTCTCTTTCTGCAGATCTCATTTTACAGATCTCATTGTGTGGATCTTATTCCTCTTATCTCGTTTTGCAGCTCTAATTTTGCAGATCTGATTTTGCGGTTTTCATTTTGCTTATCTCATTCTGTAGATCTCATTTTGCAGATCTCTTTCTGCAGATCTCATTTTGCAGATCTCTTTTCGAATCACAAAGATGTCCAGCCAAAACAGCCCACCTGTATCGTCCCTCTGATAATCTCACTCCTAATCCTGTCCAATTTGATCTTCCCAATGAGAATCACAGCGTCTTCATCTTTGCTACATCCAGTTCCCTCTTCTGTCTTTCGATCAGTGTCTCTAAGCTGTACAACACTACAGGTCCTGTAAACTCCCCCCCCCCCCACACACACACTCTGATCCTCCTGCAACTGCAACAACCTATCAGAGAGTGATTTTTATTCAAATAAAATGGTCGTTTAAGTGCCCAGCGATGGATTGGGGCCCTGTCCTGGGTGTATATGCCCAGCGCCCAAGACGTTCTCCCCTGGATGGGCATGGGGAATCCCACCGCGACCCTTTTACAGGATAAAGCAAAAGATAATGGATGGATGGGTCGTTTAAAGACAATCTACTCACCCTTAAGTCTACTCCATGTGCATGTCTGCAGTGATCCCGCAGTTTAGGAAACAGACTTTCTCTTAGAAATTTCCTCTCTGTAACAGTGTCTGCAACAAAAACAATGAAAGCAGTCAGAGCAAGCTTACGATGTGCATTGGGGTACACACATGCTGGAGAAGCAATTGACTTTCCCCAAACTGTTCTCTTAAAAGTTTAAGCATGCAGTTGTGAAAGATGCATGGCTCTGTGTTTGATTCAATGTTGTGATCTCATAAATGTGTCCATATAATGCATAAAAAACCTGAGTTTACTCAGGGATGACATGCAGGTTGTTAGAATGGCACATATTTTCACTACTGAGATATAAATTCTATAAGAAAACATTATAGAAACCTTCCAAAAATCTTAACTGATGCATTATCAATCTGTAGCGATTAATGCTTAAAGTCTGGTAATCAGTCATTAAGTCTTACCTTCTGGATTGGAGCACAAATAAATCTTTACAGAAGTCATTTTAAAGAGAGAGCACTGTGAGGTAAAAAAGTCTGGTTTAGAGGAAGAGAAAATCATTCATTGGTTCTTTAGCTGTTTTTTTAGCTGGTTCTTTAGTTGGTTCTTTAGCGGTTTTTTATAGCTGTTATTTTATCTGGTTATTTTGCTGGTTCTTCAGCAAATTCTTCACCAGGTTCTTTATCTGGTTCCTTAGATGGTTCTTTAGATGGTTCTTTAGTTGGTTCTTCAGCTGTTCTTTTGCTGCTTCTTAAGATGATTTTTAGGCTGGTTCTTTAGCTGGTTCAGCTGGTTTTAAGCTGTTACTTTAGCTGGTTCTTTTGCTTCTTTTTAACAGGTTAGCAGGTTTTTTAACTGGTTCTTTATCTGGTTCTTCAGCAAGTTCCTCAGCAGGTTCTTAAGCTGCTACTTTAGCTAGTCCATTAGCTGTTTTTTAAGCCGTTTCTTAAGCTGGTTCTTTAGCTGCTTCTTTAGCTGCTTCTTTAGCTGTTTCTTTAGCTGTTTCTTTAGCTGTTTCTTTGGCTGTTTCTTTAGCTGTTTCTTTAGCTGGTTCTTTAGCTGGGTCTTAAGCTGGGTCTTAAGCTGGGTCTTAAGCTGGTTCTTAAGCTGGTTCTTAAGCTGGTTCTTAAGCTGGTTCTTTAGCTGCTTCTTAAGCTGCTTCTTAAGCTGCTTCTTTAGCTAGTTCTTAAGCTGTTACTTAAGCTACTTCTTAAGCTGGTTCTTTAGTTGGTTTTTAAGCTGTTACTTTAGCTGGTTCTTTTGCTGGTTCTTAAGCTGTTTTTTATCTGGTTCTTAAGCTGGTTCTTTTGCCGATTCTTAAGCTACTTCTTAAGCTGGTTCTTTAGCTGGTTTTTAAGCTGTTACTTTAGCTGGTTCTTAAGCTGTTTTTTATCTGGTTCTTAAGCTGGTTCTTTTGCCGATTCTTAAGCTGGTTCTTTAGTTGGTTATTTTACTGGTTCCTCAGCTGCTTTTTTATCTGGTTATTTTGCCGGTTCTTCAGCTCCTTCTTTTGCTGGTTCTTTAGTTGGTTTTTAGCTGGTTCTTTAGCTAGTTCTTAAGCTATTTTTTTTAGCTGTTTTTAAGCTGGTTCTTCTGCCGATTCTTAAGCTGTTTCTTTTGCTGCTTCTTTAGATGGTTATTTTTCCTGTTTCTTAAGCTGGTTCTTTAGATGGTTATTTTTCCTGTTTCTTAAGCTGGTTCTTTATTTGGTTATTCAGCTGGTTCCTTAGCTGGTTTTGAAGCTGGTTCTGAAGCTGTTTCTTTAGCAGGTTCTTTATCTGGTTCTTTAGCTGCTTCTTCAGCTGGTTTCTTTTGCTGTTCTTAAGCTGGTTCCTTAGCTGGTTCTTCAGCAGGTTACTTTTGCTGGTTCTTTAGCTGCTTTTACAGCTGATTCTTTAGCTGCTTCTTCAGCTGTTTATTTTGCTGTTTCTTTTGTTGCTTCTTTTTCTGGTTATTTAAATTGTTCTCACGCTCCTCCTCAGTGCCTTTGTTCAGCTTCCTGATCTGTAAACCTGATAACACATGGATTATAAAGTGCCACAAGCCGTTGGGCAGCATGGAGAGAGGCAGGTGAATAAATACTGTGTAATTAAATCAGACCTGATCAGGTGGGTGGGGTTTAACTCAAATCAGGTCTGCAGGTCAGAAAACATTAAAGATCTGCTCACAGTTGAAGACTCAGAGGGAGATTTTAAGCTTCTAAACTTCCATACTTTCTTTTTCTCATATACATTTTTATATTGTTTCCCAATTAATTTTCTCCTGCATTTTTATCCTCCTACCCTCCGATTTTTCCATTCTCTTTCTATTTTTTCTCTCGCATGCATATTATCCTTTTTTTCTTGCTCTTTTTCATTTTTCTCCATCATGCTTTCTCATATTTTTCCGCTGTTTTTTTACGCTTTCATTCTTATTTTTTTCACATCCTACTATTTTCTCTTCTCTTCCCATTTTTGTTTTACAGCTCCCACTTCCCACATACCGGTCTACCATGTCTGACTTTTTAAAAACTAATAATTAAGGTAAATCAAGTAAAAATGATCATATTCATTTGTTATAAAAGTAGGTGAAAACTTGGAAGAGAGGAAAGATTCTAAAATATCCGTATTTCTAATTCTAGTAGTTTAAAACAGATATGAAAACAACTTCGGCTGAAATAGCAGACATGTATACGTCACCAGTCCTGTGATTTAAACGATAAAAAAAACCTTCCACACAAACACGGAATCCAAACTGCACTTTGCTTATTTTTTTATTGAATATTTTGTACACAATAAATACAAATTACAGCAATTAATAAGCAGAAGTTCTCAGCAGCCCTCCCACACTCACTGCAGCAACAGTCCCACGATGTCATTCCTTCTTTAACTAGCAGCGTCTTTAAAAAACGAAAGCAGTAAAAATAAAAGTGTATGCAGTTTTTAAAAAAGAAATAAAGTTATAAAAAAAGGTGATGGGGCTTTCTTTTTAAAAAAAAAAAAAAAAAAAAAAAAAAAAGAATGGGCTGTATAAACTTCAAAACAAGTTCGATTTGATTTTAAAGATCTCAACGAAATCATCAAAATAAGCTACAACAGAACGGGTGGATGTCCAGGTATCATTCACCGACACAGAAACACATAGTTTAAACACCGTGATAAATGATGGAAACGTTTCATCTTTAAACCGGGTGTTTGACTCTAGGGACAAATAACAGGATTATGGTAATTTTGCAGATTAGGATGAAACCATCAGTGGCATGACATTTTAAAACCAATATCAAAACTGGAAACAATGAAAACCAATGCAGGGACTGATGGGAGAATGTTTACTAATGTCAGAGAATTTTAAGACAGAAAAATTTGTCTGGCCCAGATCTGGCCCACTTCCTATTTTTATCTGGCCCACATGCCCCATGGAATGACGACAATTGGGTGGATCTCTCCCAGATAGCAAAATTATTTTGGCCCAGATCTGGCCCACATTCGTCATGTTTATCTGGCCCACTTGCCGCATGGAATGATGGCACTTGGGCAGACCACTCTTGGTTGCAAGGTGTGGCCTACATGTGAACCTGATTAGGACCATGTGTCAGCCAAAGTTGTCAGGAAGCAGGGAGCATTGCCATACCTTTACCAGAAGTGGGCCAGATTTTTTTTCAGAACATGTGGGCCAAATGCATGTCTTCAGTCTGTGGACCACCCCTGGTTTATATGCAGATAGCATTGCCATACTTTTACCAGACGTGGGCCAGATCCATTTCATTCACATGCAGTTTGCCAGCTCCATTACTGGGCCAGCAGTGTCACAGCTTAGCCAAATGTGGCCCAAATCCATATGCTAGCTGGGGATGGATGCTACTTTGGCTTTTATGGACAGTGTTTAAATATCTTATATTAGTTTTATTTAAAAAGGTCCTTTATTTACTAGGTTTTTGTGATCATCCTGACCTAACTCCTGCTGTTGTTGCTTCTGTCTGAGCACATGGATGGACAGAATCTGGTGTAGTTCTGAAGGAAAACCTGGCCAGAAAGTTAGGAATTCAGGAAGTCAGGAACTCAGCAAGGTGGCATGCCAGGAAGTAGCTGACCAACACATGCTGAGATCAGCGACTTCTAAAAAAGAACCAGAGGTGAAACTGCAGCCCTAATCCAGGGGCTTCTGGCCTCTGGTGGTTGAGGGCAAAACTAGGGGTGATACAGTTATCAACAGACTTGCTGACGGTTCTGTTAATGATCGCCCTGTAGCTTAGATAAGCCATGGCGAGACATACTGTACAGAGTGAAGAAAGTAACAGAACTGTGCATTTTCTATCATGCAGTCTGTGAAGCATCCATTCTTGAGCTTGTAAGTTCCTGTGTGAATTCCCTCTAAAGGACAAGCAATTACGCTTTATCTGATCTCAAATCAGTGTCTCCAGTACTCATCGTTCTTTCCAGGTGACAGTCTGGTCCAAAAACCATAGAATTATGAGGACGATTGTTTGGCGACAGGGATAGGATGCAGGTGCTTATACCCAGATGGGTTATACCTTTAATAATGCCATCAATTTCTGAAGCTGTGATGCTTTGTTTTATGGCGTATTTTCCCACACTGGGGTCTCAGGGTATGGAACATTTAAATGACGTGGCTCACAGGTTCCACATGACCTCACAATACGGTTTCTCCAAAAGATTTATGAGCCTCTACTTAGTCCCCATTATTCACTTAAAGGCAGTAAGGAGGGGCCGGTGTGCAGTAGGGTCAGAGAGTGTGCACTTCGACCCCCAGAGCCCAATGGGGCAAGTGTTAGTGTTGCTAAAAGGGGCATGGAAGAGAGAGTTCCTCTGAGAACAGGAGGAGGAGATGAGTGATAAGCTGAACTATCGTTTATCGAGGAGGATCCCAGACCAAAATAAACGGATCTGTTCCCATTTCGGCCTCAGGAGTTGGTTGGGCA
>JAOVVE010000041.1:0-11079 GCA_028565655.1 Hoplisoma axelrodi | reverse complement strand
ATCGCAATATATCGATCGCAGACTTGTGAATCGAATAGAATTGAAATTGCATCGTGACAGACTTGGTGATATCGAGAAATATCGTATCGTCATCCAAACAAATCGATATATATATATCGTATCGTGATAAAACTGGTGATTTACACCCCTAGCTGTTCACAGAATAGAATTATGTTAAAAAAAGGCAAATGATTTTTAAGTTCTTGTTGATTTATTTGAAACTTATTAGATTTAATTTATAAAAAATAATAATTGGATCGTATATAAATCGTATCCTATTGTAGGGAATTTTAAGTATCGAAAATAATCGAATTGTTGGCTTAAAAAAATCATGAAGGCTCCGATGTACACCACTGGTTCTCACTGTACTATTCATTTACTATTATTACTATATTATTACTACTATTTTTTCTGCTGCTACTGGTTGCAAAATTTACTCTGAGAGAAATAAAATATGTATGTATGTATGTATGTATGTATGTATGTATGTATGTATGTATGTATGTATGTGTGTGTGTGTGTGTGTGTATGTATATATATGTATGTATGTATGTGTGTACTGTATATATATTTGTATGTATCTATCTGGTGTTTTATATAAACACTTGCATCCACATGCGCGTGCAGGCATTAGCGGGAACGCGCATGGAAACACCAAACCGAATGCAAACCGTCATGTCAGCACCAGCTTTAAAACACATCCCTTCGTTCTATAAAAAAAGTGGCTTTGATTCAATCAGCAACAATCATTTTTGCATTATATATCAATTTTGTGTAAATATAAGTCATATTTGCGAGTAAAACAGTGTTTTCTTTTCGTAAATCGCATCTTCGTGTTTGCTACGCAGTTTGTTTACATCCGCAAAGGGCGCTGAGGCGGCGGCCGCGTCACGTTCCTCACGTTTCACACTCCGCCGAATTCCTCAGAATTAAAACCACATTTTTTTGAACGATAACGTCGCCTCGACCTGCACTGGCGAATAAACATGTCAAATCGAGCACGGTATAGGTCGTGCGCAATCAATTGCGTAACGCAGGAAGGTTGTAGATTAACATCACTGCACTATTTTATCTCAAATTATTAGTGGAACTACATTAGTGTGGTGGAGTTTTTCAAAGCTGTAAAACTTGACACTGGGTGGGAAAATGATGCTTTATATGTTACTGCAAAAAAAAAAATCACATGGCTTTGTAATTTGCATGTTATGAAATTTCAACTGTTTTGCTTGAATGGTGTGGTGCATACACTTTGCAGTTCATCTTTATCTCCCATTTGAAAACACAATGGTGCACAATATCAAAGTGTAGTACTGATTAACTCAACTCACCTTTAACAGTGGTTGCTGTCTCCTTGAAACCCAGGAAAGCATAAGGACTGTCATGGAATCCATTCACCCCCTCTTTACAGCAGCCTGTAGCCTTGAAGCCCATCATGTTTCCTAGCTCCCGGTTCTCCATAAGGTTTAAGGCGATGTAGTTCAGACCCTGCTGGAACCCAATCGAAGTCTCTTTGCACATAGGACCTTCGTTTTCCTCATCAGAACCGTCGCTGCTTCGGACTGAGACGTTTTCGACGGAGGCAGAGCTGTGCCGCTTGGACTTGTGGGCGAAGGATGGAAATACTGGCGTGACTGTGGTGGTGGATGAGAAGGTTTCCGAGCTGTGACGTCTTCGGCCTCTTGGGTCGGCCCGAATCACTTTTGCCCCTCCATCAGGGTTAACCGTGGAGTTGGGTAGCAGGAAGGCCCCTATTTTCGACATGCCCTCAGCATCCAAAGTCAGCTGCTGTACCATGCTCACCATAGCACTTTGAACATTTTCATTGTCGAAGGTTGGGGAGACGTTTCCATCGTCATACTTCGCCTCGGTGTAATCTTTGTCTGTGCAAGGTGGACATGATGAACTCCTCTGTTCACAAGGGAAATAGGTGTCCTCCTCACATGGACAGTTGGTGAGCTTGGGTATATCTTGAAGAGGAAGATATTTATCAGGCGTTTCTCCTGATATGGGGGAATGCGAGTTTAGGTTGATGTTCATGTAATCAGAAAAGGGCAATGTCCTTTTAATGCCACAAAAGTTGGGAGATGATGCATGGTTTTCCATTAATTCAGAGGACAAGGTTCCTGATGCAGAGTCACCGAAGTCCAGGTTGATGTACTCCCCTGGGCTTTTGGGTTCACATGGGAGAGGATGTTCATTCATCCTTGGAAGCATCCTCAAAGTATCCAGGGATAATCTGTTGGGCCTATTGAGCCTTGTTCTGTGCAACAGGCCATCAGTCCTAGTGTGTCTGAAAGGAAAAACATTAGAGGGACTAGACGATGGTGTTCCAGAATTAACCATGGACATGGCACAATAGTTTGAATCATCTGATGATTTAAGGCTTTGTGGGCACATTAAAACATACTGGTCCTCCCCTGTATTAGAACTTTCATGTTTGTTGAAGCGAGATCGTAATGATGGAGAGGGACGTTGTGCTGGCTCATAATCTGGTGGAGTTGTGGAACCATTAGGATCAACAGGGGACATGCTTACATATTCTCCATTTGCCACCCGGCCATCAGTGCTCTCCAGTGAAGACTTTGAGCCAGAGAACATCTTCATATAGCCACTGTCTTCCAGTGAGCCAATGCTGGGAGAGTTGCTTGTCCCTCGTCTACTCGTGACTGGAGGGTGGGACCTGGGATTGATGATTTGTTTCGGAGCCGAGACACACATCGGGCTCATTGGCACATATTGGTCATTTCTGCTGCCCTGTGGTGCCACGCCGGGTGACATGGCCATGTAGCCTTCATCAGACTGATTACAGGTGGCATTTCTGATTTCAATATCCCCATAATCCTCAGGATAGGAAACAACTGGAGAAGCAGAATGAGTGCCCTGTCCAGAGTGTCCATTAGCATAAACTGCCCTCATTAACATATATTCATCAAGTGAAGCTGACGACTGCGAGGGGACCCTCGGTTGTTGAGGTGTTGTGAGTGAGTATGTCCTCTTCCTGTACGATTTATCCACATCCAAACGCTCTCGACTGGACGCGTGAATCTTATTCAAGGAGTGGTTGGAAGAACTCTCCATCATCATGTAACCATGGAGATCGGTGCTCTCACGGGAAGGGGGCGGGCCAGAAAAGGACGAGGGCGTATTGCTTCGGTTGTGTAAATTGTATTTCGCATCCCCTGGACTTGAACCATAATCATCACATGACAGGAAGCCAGGGTCGCTGGGTGAACCTGAGACAGAACTGCAGCTGGACGGCTTGTGGACCGTTGAGATGGAACCATTCACGCTGACTGAGGACAAGCTCAGTGGACTTACAGCTGAAGACGGTGAATGAGGCACAGACATGGACATTGATCTGCTGTGAGGCAGGAGCGACGGTTCAAATGTACGGCATCCCACCGAAACCGTGCTGGACCTGCACATGTGGTTCCGTACCGTGGGACTCCCGTTTTCCAGCACAGACACGGACACAGGTCGAGCCATGCTCCCTTCGCCCTCACTGGCCGTACGTATACGACAGGACGTACACTTGCTGACGGGGGATAAAGCTGCCACACTGTCCGTCCTCGACCTTCTAATCAAACCCGTCTGACTTGGTGGCAGGTTGTTCAGATTCCGCCGAGTGGGTACCGAAATGGGATTCGAGCCCGAGGACTGGCTTTTGCTCCTGGGACGGAATTCAGACAGCTCTTTCATGGCCTTCATAGCCTCCAAGATGGTCTCATGGATGTTTTGCGCCACCACCGAGTCATCCGCCTGCATCCAAAGCTCCCCGGGGCCTGTAGAGGCAGACCTGCCGACCTCGATAAAGAAGAAGCTATCGGAATGGCCACAGCGTCTTATGTTCATCAGCTGCAGGCTGACAGATGGGAGCTCGGAGTTAAGTTTCACAAAGCTAATCGACCGGCTGGATAAACACAGCCTGTAAACTCCGGTGATGTTTCTCGTTTGGCCGAGACCCTTCGCTTTTAGGTTTACTTGCCAGACCTCCTTGTAGGCAGCGCTTACGGGTGTAACCATTCCGTAGTTGCTCTCATCAAAGCCAAGCAGAGAGGATGCCGAACTGGTGACGGTGCCATCATACAGCTTGGCTTCGCTCAGTAAATCTGTGAGGACCATGTACCAGCTGTCCTGCTCCTGCTCGCTTTCCGCAGCCACTGCAAAATACTCGTCCTTGGTGTAGAGCGCAATCAGGTGCTTGTGTTTGGCGTCGGCGCGCTTGTTTATACTCAAACACGAGTCCAGAGAGATAACCCTCCGCGGGGTGGACTTGTTTTTCCATTTCTTCTCACTCTCATAGTATTCAAGCCGTGCGGGCAGCTCGTCGCTCTGCTCCTTCAGGACGAAAAAGCGCCGGTGTCCGTGTTTCTGCTTTCTGAGATAGCCACTCTTCTTAACATGGTTCGCCTGCACGGTCAGAGGCGGACTCGCCATCCTAGTGCTGGGAGAGATCCAAGTTCAAGGTTTTTTTTTATAGCTTCACAATGTTATGAGCCTAGACCCCCAAGGAGCAAGCCGAAGCTACGATGGAAAAAAGAACTCCCTGTAATGTTGGTTTTTTTTAGGAAGAAACCTTGAGAGGACCAAGGCTCAGTGGGGGACTCATCTTCCTTGAGCAGCCAGGCAGGATCAGCAGAGTAGGACAGCCATATACAGATTGTTTGGAGATCAGATGTCCATATTTAACAATTTTTAAAAAATGTAGAAGTCCAGTGAGTCCATCCTGCAGGACTGCAACGCTATCAGTCCAATCCCCTGCTCACAAAACTTGCAAATCCTGCTGACCAGATGGAGCGTCTAAAGATCAAAGTCTGTGCCGCTTTAGTCTGCACTCTCAGCAGCTGCTCCCTGCGATCTGACGCCTCGTTTGGGAATGACTGAACTAAATAGAGGGAAAAAAACAACGCGTGACGTTTACACACATCCCAGCTTTATGGTCAGCGAGGAAAACACGGAGTCATATAAGGCGGCGCGTCCGTTAGGGGGCGTGCCTGTCAATCTCCGACTCATTCGGCTTATTGGACGGCTGAAGGAGATTCGCTTTTGGATGAGCCAATCAGCGCGCACGGAGCTGGCGCAGCCTCCCGCCCCCCTTCTCGCTCCCTCCTTCTCTCTGTGGTTTCAAAACAGTCCGGATGACACGCACTGCTAAAGACTCAGCGACTTTTTAGGGTCTTTTCGGACCCTTTAGCAAAATATGTTTTTAAAATCGCGACTGCGGATAAATGTAGCGACTTTACTGCTGTTATTAAAGACTTTTGGAGAAACATGTTCTTCTGTTACTGTTCAAAGCTGCTGCTGGCCCCGCCCCCTGTTTACAAAGGGCTGTAAATGCATTCAGTGGGAAAATGAATCACTGTATTTAATCATTTGTGTTTATTAGGTTTGAAACTTAAGTGTACAAAAAAATAATAAAAAATCTAAGTAACTCTGCCAAAGTGGCTTTTAATTTTTTGAAGGCACAGAGTAGCCACATAACTCATTCATTCATTATCTTACATTATCTTATATATGTTATATATCTTACATTATCTTAAGTTTATTTCTGATGAGAGGCCTGTGTCTTTTTTTTTTTTTTTTTAAAAACAGTTTTTGTGCAAGTTGTATATATTTTTATATACAAATTGTGTTCAGGCGGCACGGTGGCTTAGTGGGTAGCACGTCTCCTCTCAGTGCTTGGAGTTCCTGGTCCGAATCCCAATCTGGGTGGAGTTTCCATGTTCTCCCTGTGTCTGCGTGGGCTTCCTCTGGGTACTCCAGTTTCCTCCCACATTCCAAAAACATGAACACAAGGTAAATTGACTGCTCTAAATTGTCCCGTATAGTCTGTGTGAGTGAGTGTGTGTGTGTGTGAGTGTGTCCAGCGATGGATTGGTGCCCTGTCCTGGATTTGTCTGCCCAGTGCCCGAGACGTTCTCCCCTGGATGGGCAAGGGGAATCCCACCGCGACCCTAGTTAGGGTTAAGCGGAAGATAATGGATGGATGGATGGATAGAAATATAATGAAAAATATGAACATGTACAGCACAGCACTACTCCTTGGATTGGATTACTGCAGCAGTGCGGTGTGGCATGGAGTCGATCAGTCTGTGGCACTGCTCAGAGGTTATGGGAGCCCAGGTTGCTCTGAAAGTGGCCTTCGGCTCTTCTGAATTGTTGGGTTAGGTCAGGCGAGTTTGCTGGCCATTTAAGAACAGGTATACCATGGTCCTTAGACCAGGTACTGGTAGCTTTGGCACTGTGTGCTGGTGCCAAATCCTGTTGGAAAATTAAATTTACATCTCCATAAAGTTGGTCAGCGGGAGGAAGCATAACATGCTCTTAAACTTCCTGGTGGATGGCTGCCTTGACCTTGAAACTAAAAAAATACAATGAACCAACACCAGGAGATGAGATGGCACCTCAAACCATCACTGAAACACTGAGTTAAAACACTGGACCTCAAGCAACCTCTTTCTCCAAACTCTGGGATCTTGGAATTCAAAAGAAAATGCTAAATTGACTTTCATCAAAGAACAGAACTTTGGACCACTCAGCAGTACTTAAGAGGTGTAATGCATCTGATGCTGTCTCTTGTACAACAATGGCTTGACACAAGGAATGCGACAGCTGAAACCCATAACTCCCCCACATTTTTGAATGGGTTTTGTTTCACAATCACCTCCTGGGTGCGGTTATTCCTATTGCTTGTACACTTTTTTCGAACACATCTTTTGCTTCCCTTTGCCTCTCTATTAATGTGCTTGGACACAGAGCTCTGTGAACAGCCAGACATTTTAACAATAACCTTTTGTGTCTTGCCCTCCTTGTGCAAGGTGTCAGTGGTTGCCTTTTAGGTACCTGTCAAGTCAGCAGTCTTCCTCATGATTGCGTAGCTTACAGAACTAGACTAAGAGACCATATTAACACCTTTGCAGGTGTTGATTAGCTAATTAGAGCATGGCGTCAGGTGCGCTCAATATTGAACATTTTAACAATATTATATTTTTCTGAGATACTGAATTTGGTATTTTCATAAGTTATGATCATCAAAATGAAAATATTATAGTTTTAAAATATATCAGTCTGTGTGTAATAAATGAATATAATATAGACGTTTCACCTTTTGAATAGAATTACGGAAACAAATTAACTTTTCAATGATATTCTAATTTTATGACCAGCACCTGTAAGCCAAGTTCCAAAAAAAATCCATCAATTTGTTACCATATTACCGAACATCTGTTTGTGATAATTACCCCACTTTATTTACCTGTAATAAAAGGTGGATGCATGTTGTAAATCTTTAGGGTATGTTCATGGAATTTTAAGTTTCCTAAACTATTTATTCAGGAACTAAGTCACCCTTCAGACTGTCAAACCTATGCACCCTTCTCTCAAAATAAATGAAGAGTCACATCTATCACTGGCTGGCCTCAGAGTAATCATTTTAAAAATCCTTTTCTGAGCAACAGCAAGACTAATAAAGCCAAGTCTAACGGCGGTGTTTTGGACACGACCCAGCTGGCTATGCTTAACAATCAGTCATTTTCCTACTCAGCTCCCGAGCCACAGATACGCGATGTAAAAGACAAACAAAGCGACCAGCCACAAAGACCCAGCACTGCTCAGCATCAGCGCCATCAAACACAGCTGAAAGTCTTTTTGCCATATTTGGTGAAGCGTATAAAAGAACACGAAAAGCAAGAAAAACAAGAAGAAAATAAAACTCTGCTGCCGAGACAATTCTGTTAAAACAAAATGGTAAGGAATGTCCAGCAACCTAAATGGTCAGAGAAAAGTATTAGTAGTCATCAGTTTTCTATGTTTCAGAGGTATCATATGTGATTTCTGCAGCCTCCTCAAGTAGAACAGACATTGTGCTTGTGAAATCCAGTAAGTAAGTTGTTTGAGTTTTGATTATTTGAACTCAATTCAAAATCAAGAAAATTAAAGATGAATAAAACCCTGAAACCTGACTGATCCAAAACCAGATCCCAGGTGTACATTCATCCTGCATGACTAACTTGATCTAATTCAGGAAGATGATTTCAGAGTGCAGTATCTCCCACCTGCTGCATCTTTAATTCCCAACCTCAATCACAGCATGAAATATTTATCCAGAGAAGAGAGTGCAGATGGAACCGAGGTACCCAGCGGACCAGCGTAGGTCCTCAGTGGGACCCGTCTTTCAAATATACCTTCGTCAACAATCTCAGACTCACTGAAAGACAGGTAGAGGAGAGATGGGAGTGACAGGACACATAAATCCTAAGCATGCTCATCCGTGTCATTCACACTGCATATTCTGGAGGTCAGGACCCGGTGGAGGACGAACGCCATAGACCAGAAGTCAGCACTTTCTAAAGTCTAAAAGCAGGGGACAGAACTCACACTGACCCACCGTAAGGACACCAGGAAGGGAACCAATGGCTCATTGCACGTGTCGATCCCGTTCAGAACTCTGTCCTTGTGGACGGCACGTCAAGACTCGGCAAATGTCAAAAGGACAGTGAGGGACAATAGGGACGGATAACAGAAAGGTCAGACTGATGAGCTGTGAGTGGCATCGTAAAAAAAGACTTAAAGCAACCCTCCAGTGTGTTTCAGGTTTAATCCGCTTGCGGTAAACACAGCAGAGTCACAGCGTCCTTGCACTTTTGGGCAGCTTGGGAAAATAGGTTAATCTTAATATTCTGCAAAATACAATATCAGAAGCCTAACGATTAACTTTAGTTCATTTAGCAAAACCCCATCAAAGTAATAGTTCTGCTTTTGTAAGAACATGAGAGGACTCACCAGGGGGCTCATTAAAAACTGTGCTGCCTCCATCTGACGGTGTTTAGAGAGATGGTATAGTGAAATTATGGTCATGGCTGGAACCATGAGTCCTTAGGCTTAGTGAAGTCCACTGGGAGGTTCGAGAGGCACAAAGGAGGAGCAGAAGCTGCAGTGTATAATGTGTACTAAATAATATATATATATATTTTTTTTTCTCTATTAACCTGTCGCACTATTGTGTTGTAGTGTTTACTGTGGGTTTACAAAAAAACTGTACCAAGTTATGGAAGGGGAAGGGTTTTAAAGTTTGAATTTTCTCTTCTTGCCTTTACATGTTTACTCTCATTCCAAAAGCATGCTAGTATTTAAATGGATACTAAAATGCCTTAAGTTTGAATGTGTGTCTGTCCTGCGATTGACTGCCATCAGTTTTTCACCCTGTAAACACTCCAATGACCTCAACCCTGAACAGAATCAGAGAAAATTAATTAGCAGATTACATTTATTAAAGGAGTAAGGTTCGAGGGGGTGGCGTCATCATGAACAAATCCAAGGAAAGAGGTGCATGATGCAAAGCGGAGTACAGTTACAACTCTTTCCCTGGATTTATTTACAATAATACACAGCCTCAAGTGCCTTATTGCTTTAATAATACAATTAAATACACTAGGATACAAAAACAATGTTTGATTCATAAATGCATTTGTAGAAAGCTAAATCTAATATGGGCTTCCGCAATGTAATCTAGTCTGGTTTTCAAAGTGAACGCTGCTCGCTGAGTAACAGGTTTCATGTTTCTCTAACAATATGATACTGCCATCTAGTGGCAAATAACAAATTACAGCACGCAGAATAATGACATTTTCCACGTCAAAAATGTTTAGATTTGTTATTTATGGTATATTATAAAACAAGTACTTTCAGCCCTCAAATCTGATTGGCTGGTTTGTTCAGCCATGACATTATTGACAATAACGCCCACCTCTGACCTCTTTACGATGCATGAAATACAATACAAAATTTTCAAGATGTTTTTTATAATTGTTGTTTTGTAATTTGTCCAAGATTTCATTGTTCGAGAAACCTGATATCTGTTACCCAGCAATCAACACCTCTTTCCTGTAATTTATTTGGAATAAAGCATGCCTTATTGAACTCATTTAATACAACATTGGTGTTTAAATTCAATTCAGTGTGAGGTCATTCATTCAGTGCGGCACGGCTTGGTGGTTAGCACGTCCACCTCCCAGCACTGGAGATCCGGAGTAAAACACCAATCTGAAGCATCCAATTATCAGCTGCAGAGAAACCAATACAAGTTCAGTGATTAATAGAAAAACTAAATCTGTAAACAACTTTTAGTATACAATTTAAATATTTAAGTTCATAAATGGAGTAGTTTGGTGATCTATTGTCTTTGTTTTCCGCTCTTTCTGATGACTTCTTATACATGAATATTTAAGAACAGATTAACATGCATTTACATAAATCCCAACTAACAGGTCATTTTCAGTGTAGTTAACACATTAATATTGTAATGTCACCACAGCCTGGCAGCAACTGAGGAGTACATTTAGATCTTTTTTAGAAAATAAACCCACTGTGATGTTAAGAGCTCACTTAAAGGCTTGGGCGAGAGGGTAGCCTTTAGTTTCTATTTAAAGACATGAAGAGTCAGACGAGTAGTGCTTCAAAAATGAAGCACGAGTCGTTTAGTGTTTTTACTCATCAGGTGAGATGTCTGATTTGTTGCTTTGTACACAAGCAGTCTGCAACATGTTCAGCAGCTGTAAAACCACCTAACAGTTGGAAGATGTAGGAAAACTGGGGCCTACTAATGTTCAGACCTGTGTTAAGAGAACATTTTTTAGTGTGGTATAAAATGTTTAGGACGGCACAGTGGCTAAGTGGTTAGCACGTTCGCTTTTCAGCACTAAGGATTCATGGTTTAAATCCCGATCTGGGTGGAGTTTTCATGTTCTCTTTGTGTCAGCATTTCCTTCAAGTTCTCTTTTTTCTCCCACAGTCCAAGTACATAAATTGACTGTTCTGAGTGGCTAGGCCACTCCAGAACCTTGATATGCTTATTATGGAGCCACTCCTTGGTTATCCTGGCTGTGTGCTTTTGGTAGTGATGGGTCGATGAGGCGTCATGAAGTGTTTCGACTCATAGCAAAACTGTATTGATACTGTATCACTGAATGCTGACACCTGCTGGATGTTATAAATCCCTACAGGCAACCTGGTTGACAGACTGATTTGATGACCTAGTCTATACAATAATATGATTCAATTCATTGTATTTGATTGTATATT
>JAOVVE010000040.1:0-16615 GCA_028565655.1 Hoplisoma axelrodi | reverse complement strand
GTAAAAGTGCCAGAAAAAGCACCATATTTTAAAATGCTCCCATCGAAAGTCTGGGTAGGATATTCGGAAAACCTAAATCAATAAACCAGAGTGCAGTTAAGGGATCAGGGGTTATTAAAACCTGTATTTGGTATTTTATTGTCGTATTAATTTTATTATTGATTACTAACATTTACAAATTTGTAACACTAAAATACATATAACGACAAGAGTCTCCGGTTGTTTAATGCACCCAAGTAAAACAGAATTAACATAAAAACACAATAAAACATATAAAAAGTGGGCCCGCGCATACGCAATTGTGGTAAGAAGCACATATAACTAGGTTAACTGGGTTTATAACTACAGAACACCGGAAACCAAACAGGGCCAAATGCAGCCTGTAGAGATGGAATATTTTTCTCCAACGAGTTAAAAATGAGTATTAAACAAGCATAAGTATATTAATATATTAAGTATATTAATCAACATTTAGGTGGTAAGACCTTGGGTATCAATCCTTTAACTTATTTAAGCATATAGGTCTAACGTTACCTGAAATCGGTGCAACACATAACAGATACCGTTAAAGCAAACAAAACACTTACCGCTCGTCTTAAACGCAGTCTCTGTCTGTGTGAGTGCTTCTGCGTCGCACACGAAAGCTGCAAAGGTTATTTTGATATGGTTAAATATGCCTTCATTGACAAAAACAAATGCCGCACGAGATCCGCCATGTTTTCAAATCTTCCCGGCTTTTGTTCACGCCCACATTCACATACGTCACTGGTGCCAGTGAAGGCAATGGAAACACGGGCCGGTTCTTAACAGGTTCGCAGGAACTGGCACCGGCTCCGGAACCGGCACCAGCACTTTGTTGGTGGAAAAGAGGTACTTGACAGGTCAGTAGTCCAAGAGGCCTGGTAGGCCCCGTTACCAAGGCAAACCCGCTGGTCCCTGTTCAATGGCCCACCTATTTCGGGGGGGATAATGTCAGAGTAAGGTTGTATCCACACTCATTACATTTCTGGCATGTATACAATATGATACTAGAAAATTTAATCTCCCAGCTAACCATTGGAAGAGCTAAATGTATTTAACCAATTGAAAGAGATTGCAACCTGCCTAAATAATTTTAACTGTATCTATGTAAGTTACTATATCTGCCTGGATATTGTCATAGGTTCATACATAACAATTTGGACTTTAACAGCTATTTAATTGATCTTATGAATAAGAGAATACCAAATATGATCTAGTAGATGAAGTATTACCAGCAGACTTTAGCCAAAATAAAAATTCAAATTTTGCATTTTTTTTTACTCTTCCCTTAATTTTGCTGACAGATGCATCTATTTCCACACCTTCTGCTTTGCCACTCCCCAACCCTTCTCGCTCCTCTTCTCCGGAGTTCTAATTCTGCTCTTTGATTGGTTCTTTCTGTTTATTAGTTTAATTAGTTAATTAGCTCCAGCTTCTGTTTATAGGGCATGCGTGCTCACTGTCCCTTCCGTTTCTTCAATTTTGGTTCTCACACCTGGTGGACACAATCACTTCTCCATCCCTTCTCTTTTTGCAGTGAAGCGGCCTGTTTAATTCTGGACATCAGCTATCTGGTAACCTGTCCCATTGGATCTGCCTGTCCGTATAGAGCTAAAGCTTATCCTTTTGTTTTTTGAAAGACTTATGTATGCATCCATGTTGTGCAGCATATTAAAAGAGATTCACTGAACTTACCTGTAATTTCTTCTATCTAAGTCAGGTCTGATAGGAGGAAATGCCAAATATATGGAGGGACCCTCTACATCCCGTAAAGAGCCTGCTGCCGCCGTCCCGGAGCAAGGACGGGTTGCTGAGGAGCTCCAAAAAATCTCCGCCACCATAGTATCTTTGCTGGAATGTCAAAGCACGCTGGAGCGTAATATGGCTTCCTACCTTGCAGCACCCAGCCCAGCGCCCGACATCCGCCCAGGTTCTGCTTCTTTTATTGCTGAGCTCAAGCGCTACGACAGCTATCGTGAAACTTGTGAGAACTTTTTGTTGCAGTCCTCCCTGTACCTGGCATGACATCCACCCACTACTGACCGGGAAAAGGTTGCCTTTGTTTTTTCTCGGCTACGAGGGAATGCATGCGAATGGTGTACAGCATTATGGAAGGCGAATGCTCTGGAATTTCAGGACTTTAACTGCTTTCTGCACACGTTTCGGAGCACCTTTAACCACTCCAACCAGGGCCAGACTTGCAGTGAGCTGCTCATGGAGCTACGTCAGGAACCGCTTACTGCAGCTTCTTACGCTTTAAAGTTTAGAACTTTGGCATCGAGGAGCGGCTGGAATGAACCCGCGTTGGTAACACACTTCTGTGCTGGCTTATGTACCAAAATTAAGATGCCATTTTCATGTAGAGACCGCAATCTGCCCCTGGACAATCTCATCGCTACTGCCATTGTTTTGGATTAGCTGTTGGCTACACGGACCAAGCCGCCACTTCCAGGTTCAGTTCTGGAGGAATCGACTTCGCTACTCGACTCCGAGACTCCCATGCAATTGGAGTTGATTCGACTCACCGCTGCAGAGCACCAGCTGCGCATAAAGGAGGGTTTGTGTATGAACTGTGGGGTGGTCACACATCTTTTGAGTGCTTGCCCTGTTTGTCCCCCAGGTTCCGAGTTGAGGGACTTTAAATGCTATCACCGATAAAAAAAGATTTGGTAAGACCACACAGTATTGTACATGCTCCTACCAAACCATTAATTTTACCTGTGTTTGTCACCTGTAGTGAGCGTGTGTTCCGTACGCAGGCTTTAATTGACTCTGGAGCTGAGGGAAATTTTATAGACTCTACCATTGCTGAACAATGGGGGATGTCCTTACGTTCACTAGAACCAGCTATACCTATTGGTTCAGCTAATGGCTGCTCATTACATCCAGGGGTTATTTTTTCAGTTGCTACATTATCATTATCTGTCAGTAGTTGGGATACTGAGAGTATTGACATATTTGTAATCTCTTCTCCTTCCTTTCCCATCATTTTAGGGTTGCCTTGGTTGTGACAGCATGACCCCATTATCTTATGGTCTACTGGTGAAATCCTCCACTTTTGACAGGCTCATTGTCTTACTCTACCCACTCGGTGCAGTGCTACTATCACCATCACGTTGACAGCCAACACTCTCCTGGCAGGAGTTCCAGTGAAGTACAGCAGGTTTGTCGAGGTGTTTGTTACTTCCTCAGCCCAGTCGCAACCGCCATATCGGCCGTATGATGATTGCGCAATTTACTTTACATAAGGAGGCTAAACTACCCTATGTTAGCCCCTAACCGTTAACCCTAGCTGAAAGTGTCGCCATGCGCGAATACTTTAAAGACTCCTTGCATCAGGGATTTTCTTCATCCCCAAACGAGATTCGAGTTTATGGCTGTCTATTGACTTTTGCGCCCTTAACAAGGTCACGCGCAAGTATGCCTACCCCCTGCCGTTGGTCCCATCTGCTTTGGAACTCATTAAGGAGGCGACCATATTTACGAAACAAGATCTACGTAATGCCTACAATCTAATGCGTATCCGAGAAGGTGATGAGTGGAAGATTACGTTAATCACCACCACAGGTTGTTATGAATATTTAGTTATGCCCTTTGGTTTGTGTAATGCACCAGCGGTCTTTCAGGCATTCATTAATGATGTGTTGCGTGACTTCTTGGAGTCGTACGTGCTGGTTTACATCGATGATATGCTCATCTACTCTCCAGATTTGCGTACATATCGTCACCATGTTCGTGCAGTTCATTCCCATCTCATGGAAAATCAGTTCTGCGTCAAACACGAGAAGTGTCTGTTTCACCGCAGCACGGTGCCCTTTTTGGGCTATTTAATCTCAGCCTTAAGAATACAAATGGATCCAGGTAAAGTTAGGGCTATAGTAGAATAACCCACACCCTCTTCTATCTGTGAGCTACAAAGGTTCTTAGGCTTCGATAATTTTTATAGACGGTTTATTAATTCTTTCAGTTCCATCGCGTTAGCCCTTACCAGTTTTCTTCAAGGCAAACCTCATGTTTTACGATGGAACTCTGAGGCCGAGAAGGCTTTTAACCTTCTAAAGCACTGTTTCACCTCTGCACCGGTTCTAGGCTTACCAGACCCTAATTAGCAGTTTATTGTGAAAGTCGATGCATCCTCTCATGGTTTGGGGCAGTCCTACTCAGAGACAGGGAACTCCAGCTCATTTAAAGCCGATGGCATTCCTCTCTCACAAACTAACTCCTGCTGAGAGGAATTACTTTATTGGAGTTCGTGAATTATTAGCCATCAAGTCAGCTCTGGAGGAGTGGCGCCATTGGCTAATGGGTTTCAATGTGCCATTTGTGGTCCTAACTGATCATAAGAACTTGGAATATCTGAAGGGTGCAAAGCGCCTTAATACTCGCCAGGCTCGGTGGTCCTTATTTTTTAACTGCTTTAATTTCGTTTACAAACCAGGTAGGACTAACAAAGCCGACGCTATGTCTCGCATACATGTGGTCCTTGATCCAGATCCCTCCTGTGAGGAACCTATTCTCCCTTCATGGTGTTTTGTTAACATCATTCAGTGGAATTTGGACCAGGAGATCAGACAATCGTATACACGTGTGCCGGTTCCCATCATCTGCCCTACCAATCGTATTTACGTGCCACCAGAATTTTGTACTCGCTTAATCACATGGGCACATACTTCTCTCTGCACTGGGCACCCTAAAGTCACTCGCACTCTCTCTTTCCTCCAAAGAAAATATTGGTGGGAGACTCTTAGTGCGGATGTAAACAAATTTGTGTCCTCTTGTTCTGTTTGTGCCACTTGTAAGACACCCAAGTCTTTACCCACGGGTAAGTTAGTTCCCCTTCCGGTGCTGACCGGTCCGTGGTCCCACATAGCCATCGACTTTTTGGTGAACCTACCTAAGTGTTACCTTAAGGTTACACTACCATTGTAAGTATTTAAGATTGTTTCTCCAGGGGGGTGAAGATTTTTTCACTTCCTGGTTTACCTTCGACCTTCCAGACGGCCAAACTACTCTTCAGATCCATTTTTTCCACCTTTGGCATTCCGGAGAATATATTATCCGATCGTGGGCCACAATTCACTTCTTGTGTCTGACGGGCGTTTTTTGAAAAGCTGGGTACCGCAGTTAGCCTTATCCTGGGCTTTCACCCTGAATCCAACAGCCAGTGTGAGCGAGCCCAACAGGAGTTGGGCAAGTTTCTACGCATCTTTGTGGTTAACATCCCTTCGGACAGGGCTAAGTTTCTCCAATGGGCAGAAATTGCACACAATTTGTTGCAACACTCTGCCATGGGTCTTACACCCTATCAGTGCATTCTGGGTTTTCAACCACCGTTTGCGCTTTGGGTCCCGAAACCCACCGATGCTCCGGTGGTGGACTCCTTGTTCCAATGCAGTAAGGAAGTTTGGACTCAGATACACTCTCACATTGAGCGGGTACTCCGTCGCAGCAAGGCTATAGCGGATTGTTCCCGCAGCACAGACACCAATTACCAACCCGGAGATTTAGTTTGGCTTAGCTTTCGCAACCTTCACTGTCATACAGGTACCCGCAAACTTCTGCCCCGGTATGTCGGACAACTAACATTTATAATGTTTCCTCCCTCTTGGACTTGTGACGTAGGGGGTTGATTATCCAGTACTTGGTCGATTGGAAAGGGTTTGGCCCCGAAGAGCGCACACCTTCTGGTTGCCACTTTCTAATCCTTCTCGCTCCTCTTCTCTGGAGTACTAATTCTACTATTTGATTCGTTCTTTCTGTTTATTAGTTTAATTAGTTAATTTGTTAATTTATTCCAGCTCCTATTTATAAGGCACACATGCGCACGGTCTCTTGCGTTTCCTCAGTTTTGGTTCATGCACCTAGTGGACACCATCACTGCTCTCTCCCTTCTCTCTTCACAGTGTATTACCTGATTGTTTCTGCTAAGTGGCCCATTTGGTTCTGAATGTCAGCTACCCGGTAACCCGTTGTAACGGGGGGGAGGGGGTTGAAAAGAATGAGGACTAGAGACAGGATTCACAACAGGAACAGACTTTATTTGGGGACACGGCACACAATTACACATAACTTCTCACATGTTACACACACAATGCTGCCGTGCCCCCAACGTCGGCGCTCCATCCTGTTGCCGGGCTCTCTCCTCGCAGCACAGGACCTTATGGCTTTTATAGCCGCCACACGGTCATCAGGCGAACCCGGCTGCAGGTGCATATTGTTGTCCCTAATCAGCACCGCCGGTCTGCCACGCCCCCGACGCCACCGCGCCACACCCGTCTAGTTGGATCTGCTCGTCGGTAGAGCTGAAGATTATCCTGTGTTTGTTGAAAGACTTTGTATGCATCTACGTTGTGAAGCATATTAAATGAGATTCACTGAACTTACCCGTCTTCGCTTCTCTCTAAGAGCGAGTCTGACAATTACAATGGCGGTGGCTCCAATTAATAACTGGGCTGTAATTATACTAGTCCCCTTTTCTTAAACACAATAAGAAACACTGATTTATAAAAATTAGCAATTAAACAGGTACATGAATTTGAACCACTGTGACTTTCTTAATTATAATAAGAAGATATTAAATGTTCAGTGTAATATTGATTCACAAAAGTCTCAGAAAGAGAATTCAACGTAAATATTCAAGTCTGAAAAATAAATGAAATAATATAATAGATCTCTTAGCTAAATATTTCAATTAAGTATGAAATTACACTTGTCCAGTGTATGCAACAACTTTAACTCAGGTTGTCACAGACTAAGATAACAAACCTTGAATTAAATAGTGGGCCCACACACACTCACACATACACACACCTAAGCCGGCAATTAACTAGTTAAACTCGGCCTGTTGCAGGCCTGATATATGTTGCTGGCATGCATGGTGGCCTAAAAAATATAATTCACTGGCTGCTTCACTCTTTCGAGCAAATCCAAATTATAAGAAATAAATCACAGTACTGATGAATCTCAAAGGGATGAGCAGTGTCTCTCTCTGTCTCTCTGCAGCAGCACGGGCAGGGCTGCTCGGCAGTAGGGGGTAGCAGCAGTGGCTAGGCTAACGGGTGGGCTGTCATAGATAGGGGAAGTCTGAGTTAGCCGGGTGGGCAAACCACCAACCAGAGAACCAGAAAAGTCCCACACTTATATGGATGGGATAAACTCTGCTTAAACGTGGCTGTATACGGAAGGGCTCGGTTGAGCTAACCAAGTGTGTCCATGCAGCAGCCACTCACACGAGGTCCAGTGCTAGGCTAGCGAACCCTCGAGATGAACCAAACTGTGTAAACAGTGAAATAAAAGTTGTAACAGAACACAACCGTTCTTTTACTTCTCATACTGCAGCTTATTAACCGTATTATATGTTATCGAGCTGACAAAACAGTGTAAACTTTTAATTTCGCTCCATTCTCGACGGAGACAGGTCAGAAACTTTTTCCCTCACTCCACTCCCTCCTCTCTCACTCTCCAAGCCCCGCCCCCTCATCCCAGCACATACACTACAGAGTTTAATGTATGAGACTTGGCGATGAAACAAAAGTATGAAAAGTAGTATATACAGAACTTATTCATTTGTAACAATCATAAACACTTTTAACAAACATATATACAGATTTATTCTGCCACTAATTATTTAGCAGGGTTACACCCTACCCACACTAATGGTCAGGATGTCCCCATATGACCTAACTTATGTTAGAGGAATGATACTTCAGGCATGTTCAAGTCTTAGTCCCTCAAATCTAATAGTTAATAGTTGGTGAAAGGCTGGTCCTTAGATCTGCCAAGTCGGATAACAGGCTTGACTTGTCTCTTCTCCTGAGCAGGACTTGACTTGGCTTCCTCAATTGAGCTTGACTGCATGAATTCTTGGTTATCCGCATTGGCTGACTGGGTAACCTCTGGGTGAACAGGAGAACAAACCCTTGGGGCAATGTCTTCATCCATGTTACTACTGCCTTCTCTCTCAGTAATGGGAGCAGTTTCCAGCTGTAGCACAAGGCTGTCATCGAGCTCATGGCCACTCATAACCAACTCTTCTTGCACAGCAAAATCCTGCCTCTGCTCCTCAGCACTACTTAATATCTGGATGGTGTGTCTTTAGTCTTGGTAGATAGAAGATCCATAGTGTAGAAGATCTCCCAGTCTTCCTCACTCTCAGTATCACTGTTGAAACAAAGCGACTCTTGGGTTCCACTTGTTTGCTTGGAAGCTGTCACACGACGACCAGACCCACGAATTTTCGATCTCCTTGCCTCACTTGGTTCAGGTTCATCGTTAGCATTTGATGGTAACCGCACAAGCTGTCCTATGGGCAGGAGGTGGTCTCTGTGGATGGTTTTCACAGTCTCCATGCTTTTCTCAGGTTTTACTTGATAAACAGGGAGATTAGGCATCTGCCCAATCACAAAGTATGGTACAGGATTCCATCGACTTTCCCTTTAAGTCCTTGATTTTTCAGAAGGACTCTGTCTCCACGGTAAAGCGCTTGGAAACGAACAAGCTTGTCATAGAGCTTCTTGTTCTTTTAATGGTTCTTGTCAGCTGCTTCAGCTGCCAATTGATAGGCATTTTCCAAGTCCTGTCTCAGCTTTTTCACATACTGGGAGTGTGTGACTCCCTCTTCGTCGTTTAGGGAGCTGCCAAACCAGACATCTACAGGCAAACGAGCTTCTCTGCCGTACATAAGAAAGTAAGGGGAATACCTTGTTGCATCATTTTTAGTACTGTTGTACATCTTGGGCTAGGCCGACATCCCATTGCTCGACTGAGAAAACTTTGGTCTTTTTAGACAGTTTCTCTTTGAGCCTATTCTTCCAGTATTCAGGAATAGGTGAATCTGCAAACTGGAAATGTTTAGGGTCAATCTTGACAGAAGTAGTCATTGTTAGGGCTGGAGTAGCTGTATCGGTAAGATATAACTGCCCTACTACAGTTCCTGCTGGTATCATCACTTCCTTTAGAGACTCATTCTCAAGAACAACTTTAATGTCAGTGGCCCCTATAGCTGGGACTACCATGGGCTGGAGCAAAAGACCTTAAGGGAGCACAAGCAAGTCAGAGTCACACCATTTGGAGAGGGTTGGGTCATGTTCACACTACATTGTATGCAGTCGGTGCTACATGGGGGAATGCAGAGTGATTCAGGCCCCTTCCAAATGATCTGACCCACTACCTCATCTTGACCATAGAATCCTGCACTGGTATGTGCCTTTGCAGCCAGTGTGAATGCTTGGTTTAGACCTAAGGCAGGAGCTATGTCCAATCCATGGGTCTCCTTGCAGAGTTTGGCCAGCCTCTGAAACAGATTGGCATTCGTTCCCAGTATAACTGGCATCTGGTCTGGACTCCTTGGACCTGGACACACCAATGCCAACACAGAAATAGTTTCCTGTACTCCAACCAGCTCCCTTGGGAATTGCACGTCCACCACGGCGTACCCCTTATATGGGTAGCTGGACTCACTAAGACCCCACACAGCTAAGCCAGACACTGGTTGAATTGGAACGTCTGCCAAGTGCTTTTGATGCCACTCCTCAAATATGATAGTGACCTGTGATCCACTATCTAGAAGTGCATTGCAAGGTTCTCCATTGATTTTAATTTGAACAATGGGTGAGGGACCAATTAACCCACTGGGGACTTCTCTTTGACTGGCAACTTCCACAGCACTCCTTTTGGAAGAACAGTGTAGTCTGTCTGGCTCAGGTGCATCTGCGTTGCCAGTGTTAGTTGAGGTAGCCACACGCAAAACTGTGGCGGATGCTCCGGACTCTGTCTTTTTCAGGTCACTCATGTCCTGTTGTAGTTTTTTAAGCTGTTTTCTTAAAACAATCACCTCGGAAGGACTCTCATGATCTGAAGCGGCTTGGTGAGTGAGCGTTGCTAACCCCTTATCTTTGGAGGAGCTTTGTCTAGACTGTGTTGAGTTCTTTAAGCTGGGCTTTTACATCTTTGAGCTCTGCTCTAAGGCTTAGAACGACTGACTGATCCGACTCGGGGGTTTCAACAGATTGCACTGGCCGCACTACAGTGTTTACTTGTCTTCGTGAGGCCACGTACTCCTCCTCGAAGAAGTTCTAGGAAACTAGGAGGATTACTCTTCCTTTCTCTCAATCTCAGCTGAACCAGTAGGAGGTCTGAGGCTACTGCCCCTCGTAGAAGCTGCTCTACACGTGCTCTGTCTTTGTCACGTGAAGGAAGGCCTTCCATTTGCACCACCTTGGTCAGTGTTTTTTCTAATCTTCGTAAGAAGATTGTTGTAGAAGTCTGAAGGAGAAATACAGGTCTTCTGCTGATTCAGCAGATCCGAAAGCTGTATTTAATGCATCAAGATAAGTTCTGGGTCCAGCTTCAGGCTCACTAGACCTTACAGACTTTAGAACCTCAAATGCGGGCCCTTTAACACTTTCCATAATTCTGCGTTTTTTCTCTTTCTCTGAGCACTCGCTTTCCTCCACCATTACGTACGCTTGCTCCAACCAAGGTTCTAAAGACTCTTCCCCTGCAGGAGTTGGAATAACCCCGGAGAACATCCTAAGACGGCGGTAACCATGACCGTCGAGTGAAACTGATCGGCTCTGACTCAATAATTCACCCATAGTCTGAACAACAGATTCTGATGAGTTGATGGGTTGGGTGGGTGGTGAACACAAACCCTGGATGTCTTCTAGAGTTTTTCCCTCAGCCCTAAGCAACCCATTCAGCTTTTCCATAAATTCATCAGATTCCATGGGAGTTCCATCAGTGACAACGATTGTCCAGCGTTCAGATCCATCCTCCACTATTACCTCCGGGGGGACAATCTTGGGATTTACCAGTTCTTTGCACTCACACAGAACTATCAGGCTGTGTGTTTTGGCATTAAACGATCTCCCACGAACACGTACTCGGCCCAAACATCGGACAGTGTTCACTGCCTCCTCTATCTGCCCTATAGCGTACTCTTGAGGGACTCCTACAAGAAGAACGGCATGGTCCACATCTAATTCTTCACCTCTGCACCAATTTTTTAGGTGGTCTTGAAACTCGGAGTAGATCAAGGGATCCATTATGTTTAAATGAGACTTTAACACAAGCTAGTATCTTCACAGTTTACAGCTTTACAGAATATTAACAAATGAGTCTTTTGTACAGCTAGTTTTTTTTACGTGATTAAACCCTATATCCCAGCGGTGCCTCCATTTATGTAACGCTCCTTTCACAGGTTATAGTGACTGTACCCACTTGGTAGAATGACCTGACGGAGCGCCCTGGGTTCAGTAGGTTTATAATATAGGGTTGTTAATAGTTGTACCACTTACAGTTATAGGGATAACCAATTAAACATTAAGATATTACAATAGCGGTGCCTCCATTTAGGTACTGGGCTGTAATTATACTAGTCCCTTTTTCTTAAACACATTAAGAAACACTGAAAATAGTATAGGATGCAAATTGAATTTGATTTATTACACCCCAAACTTAAAGATATTAATTAGTAATTAAACAGGTATATGAATTTGAAACAAAGAGACTTTTTCAATTATAAGAAGATATCAAATGCTTAGTGTAATATTAACTCCCAAACGTTTCAGAAGAGAATTCAACTTACATATTAAAGTCTGATACATAATAGAAATAATCTAATAGTTATCTTAGCTAAATATTCCAATTAAGTATGAAATAAAACTTTTCCAGTGTATGCAACAAATTCAACTCAGGTTACTACAGGCTTAGATAACAAACCTTGAATTATATAGTGGGCCCACACACACACTCACACGTACACACACCTAAGCCGGCAAATGAATACACAAACTCGGTCTGTTGCAGGCCTGATATACGTTGCTGGCATGCCTGGTGGCCTAGAAAATGAAACTCACTGGCCGCTTCGCTCTTTCAAGCAAACAAAATGAAAAAAAAGAAATAACTCACAGTACTGATGGATCTCAGTGACGCTCAGCGTCTCTCTCTCGTTCTCTGCAGCAGCGCGGGTGGGCTGCTCGGCAGCAGGGGGGTAGCAGCGGTGGCTAAGCTAACAGGCAGGCTGTCACATAGATAGGGGATGTCTGAGTTAGCCGGGCGGGCTAACCACCAACCAAAAAAACTAGAAAAGTCCCACACTTATATGGACGGGATAAACTCTGTTTTAACGCGGCTGTATACGGAAGGGCTCGGTTGAGCTAACCGAGTGTGTCCATGCAGCAGCCGCTCACATGAGGTCCAGTGCTAATCTGAGCTAGGCTAGCAAACTCTTAGTGAAAAACGTGGTACCATAACACTACCGTTCTTTTACTTCTTCTTACAGCATCCTCTTCACAGTTTTATGTTATCGAGCTGACAACACACTATTAACTTTTTATTGCGCTCCGTTCTCCACGGAGACGAGTTGAACTTGAGACGTTTTCCCTCACTCCCCTCTCTCCTTACTCACTCTCCCAGCCACACCCCCTTGACCCAGCACATACACTACAGAGTTTTAAGGTATGAGACTTAGAGACTAAACCAAAAGTAGTACATACAGAACATTCATTTGCAACAGTCAATAAACACTTTAAACGAACACATATACAGATTTATTTTGCCACAAATTAGTTAGCAGGGTTACACCCTCCCCCCACTAATAGTCAGGATGCCCCATATGACCTAACTTATGTTAGAGGAATGATACTTCTGGCATGTTCAAGTCCTAGTCCCTCAAATCGAATAGTTATCCCTCTGTGAACTATGGTGAGAGGCTGGTCTCTAGATCTGCCAGGTTCATCATAGGTAAGACGGACAACAGGCTTGACTTGTCTCTTCTCCCGAGTAGGACTTGACTTGGCTTCCTCGCTTGAGCTTGATTGCACGACTTCTTGTTTACCCGCATTGGCTGACTGGGTAACCTCTGGGTGAACAGGAGAACAAACCCTCGTGGCAATGTCTTCATCCATTTTACTACTGCCTTCTCTCTCAGTAACGGGATCAGTTTCCAACTGTAGCACAAGGGTTTCATCGAGCTCATGGTAACTCATAACCACCTTATCTTGCACAGCAACGTCCTGCCTCTGCTCCTCACCATCCAGCACTACTTCATATCTGGGTGGTGTGTCTTTAGTCTTGGTGGATAGAAGATCCATAGTGTAGAAGATCTCACACTCTTCCTTACTCTCAGTATCACTGTTGGAACAGAGCGGCTCTCGGGTTTCTCTGGTTTGCTTGGAAGCTGTCACGTGACGACCAGACCCACGAACATTCGATCTTGTCACCTCACGTGGCTCAGGTTTATCGTCGGCGTTTAATGGTAACCGCACAAGCTGTCCTATGGGCAGGAGGTGGTCTCTGTGGATAGTTTTCACAGTCCCCATGCCTTTCTCAGGTTTCACTTGATAGACAGGCAGATTAGGCATCTGCCCAATCACAACGTAGGGTACAGGATTCCACCGACTTTGCAATTTGTGTTTCCCTTTCAGTCCTAGATTTTTGAGAAGGACCCTGTCTCCACGGTGAAGCGCTTGGAAGCGAACAAGCTTGTCATAGAGCTTCTTGTTCTTTTGATGGTTCTTGTCAGCTGCTTCAGCTGCCAATTGATAGGCACTCTCCAAGTCCTGTCTCAGCTTTTTCACATACTGTGAGTGTGTGACTCCCTCATCGTCGTTTAGGGAGCCGCCAAACCAGACATCCACCGGCAAACGAGCTTCTCTGTCATACATAAGGAAGTAAGGGGAATACCCTGTTGCATAATTTTTAGTGCTGTTGTAAGCGTGGACCAAACTAGTGACATGCTGGCTCCACTGACGCTTTTGGGAAGAAGGTAATGTCCCAAGCATGGACAGAAGCGTTCGGTTGAAGCGCTCGGGCTGTGGATCACCTTGCGGATGGTACGGCGTCATTCGAGACTTTCTCACTCTTAATAGTTTCAAAAGCTCTCGGATGAGTTGGCTCTCAAAATATCGCCCCTGGTCGGAGTGTATGCGAGCAGGCAGTCCATAGTGAACAAAAAACTTGTCCACCAGGACTTTAGTGACTGTGATGGCCTTCTGACTCTTGGTGGGAAACGCCTGGGCATAACGGCTAAAGTGATCTGTCACTACCAAGATGCTTGAGAACCCACGGGAATCAGCTTCTAATGAGAGGAAATCGTTACATACAAGGTCCATGGGACCACTGCTTGTAATGTGATGAAGTGGTGCAGCATGCGGACTACTGCTTTTGCGCGCAACACACTCGCCACAATTCTTCACATACTGCTCAACTTCCTGTGCCATCTTCGGCCAATAAAATCTATGTCTAAGGTGCTCCAGGGTGCCTTTCACCCCTAGATGTCCTAGATCATCATGAAGTGCCTTCATGACTTCATGCCTATATATCTGCGGCTGCACAAGCTGGTGGACCTCCACGCCAGAAAGTCCTTTCTTCATTCGATACAGCAACCCATCTTTGGTAACCAACCTGTCCGACTCACGTTTCATCAGACCTAGTTCAGGTGCCTGCTCGGGCAGATTTGAGGGCCAGCTGTTTGTTTTCAGGGCCTGCTTTACTGCTTTAATGATCACGTCACTTTCCTGGGCAGCTTCAGTATCTTCTCTGCTCAAGAGTTGTCTCTGATCTCCCCTCAAGGACATGGGAAAAGCATAGGCTGTTGGTATAGCCTCGGCAGGGGTGCATAGCTGTTCAGCCAACCTGAAAGGTGTTTCTTGTGAGTCATGGGCACGAACTTCATTGCAGATAGCTTTTATTCCATGCAATGATATGCTTCTCCACTCTACATGGGTGCCATCTCCCAGAGTACATCGGGATAATAGATCAGCGTCCGTGTTTGTCTTTCCAGGACGATATTCGATGTCGAAATCATACGTCGCCAAGGCTGCTAACCACCTATGACCTGTAGCGTTGAGCTTCGCCATAGTCAAGACATAAGTGAGAGGATTATTGTCGGTCCTCACCGTGAACCGGGCCCCATACAAGTAATCGTGGAACTTATCCACAACCGCCCACTTCAAAGCCAAAAACTCTAATTGGTGAATGTGGTAATTCTTCTCTGCACTGCTTAACCCTCCGCTGGCGAAAGCAACTGGTCGCAGCCCTTCCGGGTGTGCTTGGTTTAACATGGCACGAAGGCCACTTAAGCTGGCATCAACATGCAAAATGAATGGCTTGTCGGGGTCTGCAAAGGCCAATACGGGGGCCTGTGTAAGGCACAGTTTGATCTGCTCCACTGCTTTGGTGCAAGCTTCCGTCCATCTCGGCCCAAATGGCTCAGACTCTTTGAAATACTTGGTGGGGGTCCCCTTGTTTGGTTTTCCTTTTCTTAAAGGAGCATAACCTCGGGTCAAATCGGTCAGAGGTTTAACAATGGATGAGTAATTGGCAGTAAAGCGACGGTAGTACCCGCAAAACCCCAAGAATGACCTCAAAGATCTTATATCATGGGGCTGAGTTCAATCGGTGACTGCTTCCACCTTGGCTGGATCTGTGGCAATGCCCTCTGTCGACACAATGTGACCCACGTATTTGACACGAGGCTGGCAGAACTGACATTTATCCAACGAGACTTTAAGTCCAGCTTCTTCTAGTCGGCCCAGCACCTTAAGGAGCCTCTCCTCGTGCTCTTCCATGGTCTTCCCAAAAATAATGAGATCATCAAGGTACACAAAGACCTGTAGCAGGTTCATATCTCCAACCATCTTCTCCATTAGCCGCTAAAAGGTTGCGGGAGCTCCGGAAACACCCTGCGGCATCCTCTCAAATTGCTAGAACCCTAGCGGACAAATAAATGCTGTCTTTTCTTTGTCTTCTTCTGCTACAGCGATCTGGTAATAACCACTCCGTAGATCAAGCACTGTAAACCACTCGCTACTGGTCAAACAGTCCAAAGCATCATCGACACGCGGGGTGGTGTACTGGTCTGGCACTGTTCTGCTGTTCAACATGCGGTAATCCACGCACATGCGGATATTTCCTTTCTTTTTTTCTTGCAAACACAATCAATGAGGCATATGGACTTTTGGACTCTTTTATTATTTCAGCTGCCAGGAGGTCTTGGATATGCCGCCGTACATCATCGATATCTGCTGGTGCTAGTCGCCTGGAACGTTCCCGAAAAGGACGTGAGTCACTCAATCTGATGCGATGCTCTACTTCTTGGGCTAGACAGACATCCCATTCCTCGACTGAGAAGAATTTGGTCTTTTGAGACAGTTTCTGTTTGAGCTTATTCTTCCAGTATTCAGAAATAGGTGAATCTGCAAACTGGAAACACTCAGGGTCAATCTTGACAGATGTGGTCATGGTTAGGGCTGGAGTAGCTGTATCAGTAAGATATAACTGCCCTACTACAGTCCCTGCTGGTATTATCACTTCCTTTAGAGACGCATTTTCAAGAACAACTTTAATGACAGTGGCCCCTATAGCTGGTGACGGGACTACCATGGGCTGGAGCAAAAGACCTTGAGGGAGCACAAGCGAGTCAGAAGCCTCGACCAACAGAACACCATTTGGGGAGGGTTGGGTCATGTTCACACTACATTGCACGCAATCGGTGCTACATGGGGGAATGCAAAGTGGTTCTGGCCCCTTCCAAATGATCTGACCCACCACCTCATCTTGACCATAGTATCCTGCCCTGGTATGTGCCTTT
>JAOVVE010000039.1:15000-45236 GCA_028565655.1 Hoplisoma axelrodi | reverse complement strand
ATCAATCATGCCTCAACTGGATAAATTCACTTATTTCACACAATTCTTCTGGTCATGCCTTTTCCTCTTTACTTTCTCTATTGTTAAGAAGTTGTTATTTCATCTGGAGGGAAGAGTCTATTTTTTCTATGTGATGAATGCGCGGTTTCAACAGATTGTTTTTTACTTAGAATTGATTTTCTTTTTCTTTCTTTGTTTTCGCGGGAGCTCTCTCCTTTATCACAACCTAAAGATGGTATTATTTCAAAATACCATCTTTGGTATTAGCCCATTTGAAATGGACCTTCTTAATCACTATCTTAACCAACCAAACCAGGACCCGGAATGGTTGGAATATGTACGAGATTGCTTTCGAACCACCTCTCCTTACCTTCGTCAATACGATATCATGGTTCGGAACTTCATGAATTACTACAGCTGTGAAACGACGAGAGAACAAATTTACCATATCTATCAAATCATTTATTATGGTAGAGAAGCTCCACAATTCTTAATTGAGCCCATTGACCTCGATGGCATAATTCGTGTCTATCTAGAGAAATGGGAATTTAACCATGCAGCTCTCACGGAGGTTCTGTCGAGTCTCATTCAAGAGAGAGAAAACTCTCCTTTCTATACTGAGGTAAAAACAACCGAAGCACACCATTTCCAGAGCTTTCTCAATTTAAGAAAGAAAGCCGAATTCGAACGCATCCAACAAAACAATCTGTATAATGAAATGCAAAGATTAGAAGCGAAAATGGCATTTCTACAAGAGAGAAATGCCGCTCTCCGCGCTCTACTCTAATCAAGGGGCCAACGACGATGAAAGAAAAATCTTTAAGAACCCCTATCGCCCGAGAACAGGGGGTTTAAGCAAATGGTGGGTCAAGTTATTGCATTGGAAGTAATTGCATTCATCGGGTAGAGCCCCGTCCCATCTACCACGGCTGGCATCCGCTTCTGCCCCCGGACGTATGCCCGCATTCAGTCGGGCAGAACCGGGTTACTTGCGGTTCTTTGGTAGAAGCTTCAGGACGGAAATCCCGAAGCGCAGGTTCGAATCCAGCCCGTGACCCCGCCCCAGCCATAAACTGTCTTCACGACGAATGTGGCTTCGATCCTTTTGCAAAGAGTTTCGTTTAGTTATTCCTCTTGAACAGAGAGAGCAGAGGTTACTCAAAGGGGCTACTCTAGTCACTCAAAGTCCTAGCTAAGTAAGGAACAGACTCTCCAAACAGAAGTACATACTGCACGGCCGAGGAAGCATACGAAGCATCGTCAGTCGAATAATCCGAATCCGTATCAACATCCACATCCGTATAAGCTCTTTCTAGGGCAGGCAGGGAAGCAGCAGCAAGGCCACGGTCTCAGTTTGGGCGGTTAGCTAGCACAGACCAGAGTACGGTATCAATCAGGTAAGGTAGCCGCAGCAGTCAGATGAGATAGCCCTGCTAGTCGGTGGGAAGCAGCGGTCAGCCTGCTAGCTCTCACAGTCAGGATAGCAAGCCTATGGGCCAGATCGGGTTCCCATTGAACAGCAAGAAGTAGCCCCCAGCAGCCAGGGATAGTAGTCTAGTCAGCAAGGAGTCATACTAGTCTTTATGGTCTTTCAGCAGTCAAAAGACCTTACCAACATATAGGGCCCTTACTAATATAAAAGGCGAAAGCTCCCCAACATGCGAAGAAAGCAGCAACCCGTAGTTACAACTCTACTAAGAAAACTCTCGAAAGCAAGCCCTACCAGCCAGAGTAAGTAGCTGGAGATTCCGTGGGAAAACGCCCTACTCTTTCAATCAGTAGTCAGCTCTGTAGTCAGTCTCCTCACTGGTAGGATCAGAATAGCAACCCCTCACAGGATCAGATGGATGTATGGCTACGCCTTCCTTCCACCTATCACTTCGAACCAAAGGCTGTAATGAATGCTGCGTGCTCTTATCTCCCGTAGCACCAACCTACTAGTATTCTGGTCTAACTCAAGTGTTTCCGGTCTCCCGAAGAATCTGGGTTTAAGGGAAAGACTACCACATAAGGCTAGGGAAGGTTGAACTCATACACCTATTCATGTTGAATGGGGAAAGGATCCCAGAAATAGGAACCTACCCACTGTTGCGCCCTAAAGGTAGTAGTGGGAAAGACGCCTACTAATATGTTGCCTCATGTAAGAAGTCGTATATCCCTCATGTTGAAGGCTCATCATTCAGACTCACTAAGAAAGGTAAAGGAAAGAGAGATGCCTACAGCCATGTTGCAACGATAAGAAGGTAGAGTAGGTATGCTTGCTTCTAGGTTAGGCAGAAGCCCATCAGACTAGAATTAGCCGCCAACGTTGAGGTACTTGAGCCGGCAAGAACTAATCGTACAGGGTCAGGTGAATCCCAGCCTGGAACTACTACTCGTACGCGGAGCTTTTCTCCAGCCAGACACCACCGTACTTCACGGGCCATAACCCCTTCTACTGCTTCTCTCGTACACCAATAGTTCTGGGAACAAACAATAGGGCAAAGGCAAGCAACCTTACCTGCCTACTTACCTATATAGACTGATTCTACTGAACGCCATCAATCTATCCATCCAAGCTATCTATCCTCCATTACCAAGGAAGGAGGCATACACATCTATTCCAAGTTCCATCCGCGGCTGCCGAAAGCAGGAAGACGTGTCAATAATCAGAGTGCGCACTATCCAGCAACTCCACCCAATTCTTCTGACTCGCTGTGACATAGTGCCTCAAGTACTCCTCCAGTAAGGAAAGTGCAACCACCTACGTACATGATTGATAGAATCCTTGGTTCTTTTCGTCCATTCTACACTCCGCAATGAGATATGGTTTCGAATAGGAAGAGATAGCTCTTGTACTCAGGTTAACATAAGACTGGTAAGCTTTCATTTGTAGACCACTTGCAGCGCTCTGAAGGAAAGATGAATTAGCCGACGTCGCCAATCCCTCTCTACGAAGCTTATTTATACCTATACCTTGTAACCCAGGTTACGCTACTAAGGACTACCGAAAGAAAGAGAGTTCAAAGCCTGAACTAAAGGAAGAACGAAACAAAAAACAGAAATAGTCAGAACTAGAACGAGGAAATCTCTTTCAGACGATTCTCAAATCGTCATGGGAAAGAATCGTTGTCAGAGTTTTCACCCCATTGTAGGAAAGTCAGAGCGAAATTCCGAATGGTGGATTCTGCACGGATTATGCAACAGGTCTCCAGATGATTATTTAGTGGTAAGAAAGGAAGAAAAACTGGCAAATCAAAAGGAAGAATCAAAAACTTAGATAATTGATTCAAACACTTTATGGGTTTCATTGGGTGTAACTAACTACTTTAGCCCAAACACGGAGTTTTGGATTTTTAGGTGAAACCTGACGGATGAATCGGCAAATCTAGGGTCTGGAAGAGAAAGTTGTGATGCCTCATCCCCACATCAATTCATCTCTCCATTTTACTGGAACGAGACTCGATCAATTGTTGGGAGTAAAGAAAGCAAAGGAAAATAGGAGGAGTTTTCTGCTCAAGGAATCGAAGAAGGCAGTCTTAGACACTCGAAAGGTCGAGTCAATGTGTTTGTCCAGTCAAAGGTGATCGGGTGAAAGAAGTGGAATAGGACTGAAAGAGAAGAGAGACTGGAAAAGGGCATATCAATTCAACATTCGAAAAGAAAGTCTAATAGTCGTAGTAGTAGTAAAAGCTTCAGTTCGATCTATTTCAGAGGGAAATCGGTACTGGAGGTCGAACTGGGTCTAATCGAACAAGATCTGGCACACACGCTATATCCGCGAGGATTCCAAGTGTTCTAATTCATCTCCTCGCTGAGAGAAGGTAAATCTCGAGACTCCAAGAGCATTTCGATCTTCTTTATACTGTCCTAAAGAAAGGGAGGAGGTGTGGTGTTCTCTTCTATATCTTATATAAGAGAAGACCGACGAATCCTTCCAAGAACAGTCTGAACCTAACCATACATGTCCTCCTATTCTAAAATGGAGGGACTTCCCGAATGATTCTGAACCAGAGCTGCAGGCAAGAGGTAATGGCACAAGCTCCCATGTGTACGGTTTAGGAATTCTGTACTCGCCCTTCCCGAGCCCTATGTTGTGAGGAAGGGTAAAAATATCCATTCTATCTTTCTTCGAACACATCTTGCTAATTGGTTTAGCTTCTCGACTTCCTTGAGTCCAATAAGCAGGATCCTGGGTAAGGCAAAGGGAAGTATTGTAAGGACATAGTCAACAGCCCTGAGGGGTTCTCCTAACCGAGAAGAGTTATTGATCACATAGTCGAGGGTTCAATGTGACTATTGTCACTTGCCCAAAGTCGTACCAATTCCTCTACGGAAAGAATAAGAATTTGGACGTAGCTCACTCAGGCAAAGGCTCGGGGGTCAATCCGCGTCTTTCTTTCTTTTTGAAATAGCAACCGCACTACACTAATTCAATTCGGAACCGGTCTCCAAGCCAAGTACAAAACAAGCAATACAGAGAACGTGTCTTTACACCTAATTCCAGAAGCTGGATCATGCATGAAGGAGTCCTGCTACGGCTTTGAAGAAGACCTCCAGCTAGAAGTTCGAAGGGCAGGTTCACTAAAGACTAAATCTTTGACAATCAACCAAGGTTAACTAAGCGAAGGCAAGGAAGCGAGTGAAGATAGAGGAAGAGTGAACAGTTGATCCAGGGTTATGTCGGTATGACGTTTTGTTACTGGAATTAGAAAAACGGGTTCAGCGTGCTAGATATGAAAATTTCATATGAAATCTTGCGGAAGCATACAGAGGGTTTCAAATCTATTTGCCAGCTTACATGGACTTCCGTGGTAGAATGTACCGCGCTGGCGTATTGCATTTTCACGAGCGGGATTTTTCCAGAAGTTTGATTCCATTTTACTCAGAAAAGGTGGAGGATGTGTCAAAACAAGAAGAAGAAAATAGGATATATCAAGACGAATGTGCTGCTGCCTTTAAACATTCCAAATTTTATACAATCATCGAATCAAATCGATGGTACAAGGAACATCAAAAAATGATGCAAGAATCGAATGAATATTGTTTTCAATTAGCACAGACAGCTAGTCTTCCGTCAGTCAACCTACGAACAATCGTACTATAGCGAGAATTCCAGCTGTCTTACTAAGGCAAGTCGTGTCGTCTAAAGCGGAAGAGGGAGATTTACACGATCACGACAACGCGTAGAGTCCAAAAGCTAGACAAAACTCTGGCAACATTACTGCTTCTTTCATTTCAAACAAGCCGGAAGCGGAAGTCCAGTTCAAGTGGTAAACTAAACCTTCTTTCTTTTCCGTACGCTAGGGTCGTTCGGGGAGGTTTAGTTCAGTCGGTTCATCAAAAATCATCCTTGTTGCTGTTCCGTCAAGCGTAGTACTCTAGCGGCTTTGGAATCAATTCCTTATGTAGGGCTAGGGCCGTAGTCTCCGTTTCTGGTAGCAGTTTCAGGTAGGCTCGTTCGGTAAAGACAGTTCGGCTTTCATAGCTCGATCTCAGAAATAGGAATGTTGAAGGGAAGAAACCCACAATCTCCTTTCCTTTCCCAACTGCTTCTTCCGAGATGCCCTCTTCACTGGCCAGGCAAGGGATAGAGTCTTCCTTCTCGAGTATATCTCATCTTTATTAGGGTCAACTGAACACTCCATTTTTTTGAAGAAAGCTTCGGTGATGTTTCGCTCATGATTAAGTACCGAGAGCGCCTTTCTTCGATATAGCACTGGAACTCTGGCGGCTAGCATTTCGACCGTTAAAACGAGCTCCCTTGAATACATTTGCAGTTCCTTTCGATGGGGATTGAGTTGGAGTCCCTGTATACGTATTCCACGTAACAGTAGTCCCGGTATCAATAGGTGAAGTCCCCGTATCGCTATTCCGCTTTCCACCAGTCTTCATACCAGTCCCTGGTGTTTGAGTTTGAGTGGAAGTCCCTGGAAAATACAACTAGTAGTCGTCTCTGGGATAGCGGATTTTCTTCTCGGGCAAGCGAGTAGGCAAGACAGTGTAAGATAGATTGATAATACAGAGCATATGTACAGCTGAGTTCTGTTCCAGCCAGTCCAGCCATTGGGATAGATGCAGTTGGAATGGTCCTTTTATATGGGGTTCTTTCTCTAGTAGCAGTCCCCAAGCCAGCTGTCTCTTTTTCCTGTGAGTGTGAGTTCTCTTGGGAGTTCCCGGCCAGGAGGTGTAGGAGTCGTTTCGTTGGCCTTTTTTGCTATTGCCATTGTCCCAGGAGGGGAATAGCTCATAGCTCAAATATACAATTACAAGAAAGTTGAGCTCTTATATACAATAAGGGATTGTTACACTAGGGAATTGGATGGTTTTCCCTTAGCTTTCCAGGATTTCTTTTGATTAGGACTATTAGGCTTCCCCTTTTGTTAGCCAGTGACATTCCTGCTCCTTCTTTGCGAGCTAGTTCCATTGTGAGTTTGGATCGATCTACTTGAAGTTTTTTCTTTATTGCCTTTCATCCGTTGAGAGTTCCCTTGTAGCCTGTGTAACAGGAGGGGTTGGATTCCTTCGCTATATGTGTATGTCCTAAAAGGCTGGTAATCTCGTATATGGCAGAATCCTAGAATAGGCTTTCTCTACGAGCCAAATAGGCAAGTGGGTTTTAGGGTTCTAGGCTAGCTCGGGATAGGGCAAGAAAGCTATCTCTATCTTTGTTTCCGTCAAGGAAGGCTAGTTCGGGACATGATAGGGTATGTTCAAGTGCCCCTCCACTTCTGGTCCTTTGAGGAAGGTTATTATCTGATAGCGTATTACCTTATTAGGAGTTTCCTTTTTCAAATAGGAGTCTGTAGAAGCCAGTGGTAGAAAGCTAAATCGAGTTTGAGTTCCCCTTGCTATCGGTACAGGTGAGTTCCCTTCAAGCCAGGCATTTCCGGTTCCTTACATCCCGCCTACTACGATACGAGTGAAGTCCTGTAACTGAGTTCCGCAGGTCCCTTTCTTTCTCTATTTTCTAAGAACTCTTAGAAGTATGAAAACTTCCCATACATGTCGTCTGAAGATGAAGAGCCTAAAAGAAGAGTTGAAAGAAGTGTTGGGGCAAGATACCTAACGAATCTTTTCTATATAGAGAAATAGGCAACGAAACGAACTGTTGAATTGTATGGGCCTACTCGCCGTCCGGTGTTCATGAGTTTTTCCTAGGTCGGCATTGCCCGCACTTTTCCCTTTTATAAGATGTAACTAAATCTGCATTTCCTGTATTTCATTTAGCTGTTGACACCACGCCTAAGCCTAGGGTTCTTTCTTCATTTTCCCCTCCATCTTGTTAAGAAAGGACTAGGAAATTCAAGTGACAAGTCTGGATCTCCAATCTGATTCAATTGGATTCTAATTTGATTTATTCATACATCGAAAAAAAGGCGATTTTACTGCATCAAATGGATGATAAAGACACCTCATGTATAGAAGTTTGAATCGTTTTACGTGCGTTTTTGAATCGAAATTCCATGTTCTATAATTAGTCCTTCTAGGGTCAGGAGGGAACTAATGGCTTGTAACTAAGGTTTAGGCATTCTCGTTCTCCTGCTGGAAGAGTGAGTCTATTAGAGCCCGGAGTGTATAGCCCAACTAAGGGGCTGTCAAACAAAGATAGTAGGCGTATTGATTCTTTGGTAAACCATCCCTCTCTCGTTCCACACTTCCAATGTATCTTCTCCTTGCCCTTGTAGTTCTTGTACGCTCGGGGTCTCGTCGGGGGAACATATTATGATATGTGTAACGCACTATTACCATTCCACTAGGACCCGCTACGCCAGCACTTACTAGAGTGAGGGATCAATAAGGAGTCTCAAAGATTGTTAGGTAATTGTTAGGCGAAGCATTCGCAGTATACCAGTCCACGACTACCGCTTTCCGTAAAGCCTTTTCTTTCCCTGCCTCCTGTCCGCTCGTTTGCTCTGTGTCGTTCCCGGACTTGTGATGTGAGGAATCCTTTCTATTGCCGATTTCTTAGTCCACGACTTGAGTTTACGCGGGCTATGTAGGCTCCTCATATAGTCATCAATTCAAATGCTCGTCTTTGTTTGTCTTTTGAGACCTTCTTTGTCGTCCATTCATTCCGATCTGAGTAAATATATGGCTTAGCTGGCTCTCTGCCCGGCATTCCCCTCTGGATAGGAGGAAATTGAAAATCCGATAAGCAACCTCTCATGCCCTGCTCAGGAGTCGAGACATCTATATGACCAAGGCCTTGTCACGAGCTGGACTCGAACCAGCACTTCTAGAATTCATAAAAGAAATCCTGCGACCTTCCGTTATTCGATCGCGACTTTGGTTACCCGGTTCCCCCACGCGGCTAATGGCCGGGGTCGATCGTATAGATCAACAAATGCTCTCAGTGCTCTCCCCTCTTGGCACAAAAAATCTATTAGAATTCCCTTTCCTTTCTTGTCTGTACCAGATTCTGACTTCCTTTTCCTTTCCTCTTGAAGCCTCCGGGCCAAAGTCATTTCTGTCTCAGATTCAGAATCTGTCTCCTCTAGATCCCAACATGCTAATGGATCTATTCCGCTGGATGAACCCCTAGCTTCTCTTGTTGCTTTCACCACAGCACTGTTTTCTGGTACTTGAGCCCTAGGAATGTAACCTGCAGCTATGCTAGCACTTCTCACTGAAAACAAAAATGATCTTTCTATATAGGCTATCTGCTTTTGACCTCTTAGCCACAATCCTGGGATATCTTCCCTGTTCAGTTCTGTGAATGCAAATATCAGTAAAGCCCCCTCTATGGCTTCTATCTTCTTCATCCTGTAAGGTGGCCTTTGGTTGGTGGGGAGCTGCACGGACTCGATGGATTCTTCCTCATGTACGCTTGGATGGGAAAAGGGATGCCCTTCTTTCCTTCTTTTAGCCCTGTGGGATACGTAAAGTCATAGCCATCTTAGTGAAATTCAAAATCATGCTCCTGTCCCGAAGTAGGTTAGGTTTCCCTCGTAAGCTGATTGCTCCTGTCTTAGGCCGTAACGGAGTGTCAGCGGTTCTGAAGACTTTCTTCCTTCCCCTTAAGTAAGATAGACCCTTTCCCCGGAAGCCTTTCTTAACTTCAAAGAATCTTTCTTTATCCATGTTCATCCTCTGACCCGTACATTTGCTAGAATCCTGCAACACATTTTTGAGCACCTAACACTCCAGAAGGTTCGCTTTAGTAAGAAGTCAGCAATCATCAGTAAAAAGAAGGTGAGCCAAAGCAGGAGCATTATTCCCCGCAACATACCCTGTGAGATTTGCAGTATTAATGTGCTTGTGGCTCAAGTTAGAGAGGACTTCAGAACAAAGGAGAAAGAGATACTGGGAGAGGGGGTCACCTTGTCTGATTCCCCTATCAGGTTTAAACCCAGTGTCTTGTGCAGGGCCTCCCATTGATGAGAATAGCAATAGAGGTGGGTGGTGGACATGAAGGTATAAATAAATTTACACCAAGTTTCACCCAGGCTTCTAAAGATTTTGATAATGATCTTCCATTCTATCCTATCATAGGCTCTTTCTAAATCAAGTTTCATGGCAACCAAGCTACTGTGGCATAGGGACTGCTGGTGCAAAATTTGAGCACAGTGCTGTTACTACGGAGTTTGACTTTCCCCTGTCATACAACACTAGGGTACTATAACCTTCATCACTTATCATTTCAAGGACACCAATTTCATTCCCTTTTTTCCCAAGGATGCAGCCTACTGTGTCCTACATGGGGGCTCATACGCTCCTACAAATAGATACCACTTCAGTAGTTCCTCGACTGTATCAGTTGCAACCACAATGGCAGCAAAAGAATAAGAGGAAAGCCGCAGCATTGCTTTCTCGATCTCTTTATTATACGAGGCGTGTAAGTACAGAGCACTAGCTATGAGAGTAAGGGTGCGAAGGAGTGCTCGACCATAGTACGAGGGTGGGAAGTAGATCTAACAGGCAAAAGGATAACGACTATCCGGACTAGACTCACTCAGGCATTTACCAATCTAGGGAGAAAAACCTACTTTCTTTCAGAACCTTCTTCGTTCCACCCTATCTTTATCCATCATTCATAGTAAATAGAATAAAGAAAAGAACCCTCGGCAAGCGTGAAGAAGTCATCGAGTCAGAAAGAAAGGCACCCTCAACAAGGGAATAGCCAAATGGCCTTCCTGGCCCGTCTTGCTTCGATACGAATAGGAATGTCTTTCCTTTGGTTGTTGGGAACTCGACTCCTAGAAATGAAATAGAAAGTTACGTCTCGTTCCTCTCCTTGCTCTCCGGGAGGGGAAAGCTGCGAAGTCGTCTCCTTTCTTTATCGGCTGGATGTAACTGCTGCTAAAGCTTCAACAGAATCAAAAGTCTGGTTTTCTCGTTCGTTGATACGAAGAAGAATCAGATAGATAATCTCCTTCCTTCCTTGCCGTTGACAGGTTGCGCGGTCCTTGGAGACCTCGAAGCTACTGGACCAAGATTTACTGTTAGCTCTTCTTGGAAGTCATGCTTTTCTCAGTAAGCATTCTGACCTGAGGAAGACAAATCAGCTCACCAATCGACATCGCCAGGGAAGACCTGGGAAGGTAGATTCACGGAACACTGTCTCTTTTCAAATAATCAAACTAAGATCAAGAACTTTTTCGAAGGATTGTGAAGACATAACATAAGAAGGCTGATTCGCGGAAGACTGTCCAGGTCCAAATAAGAGGCTTCAACGTTTGAGAATAGCTAGCTGTTTGAGCGAGTTGCTGCGTCGGCATCAACAGAATCAAAACTATGGTTTTCTCGTTCTGAGATACGAATAAGATAGATATTCTTTCCGTCCGGTTCTCGCTTTACGTAAAGATTCAGATCAAGAGTCAGATGAATCTCCTCCTTACGTCTCATTCCTGTAAAGTATGTCCTAACGTTCTTGAATACCGATTAGGAGGAGGCTTGACGTCTGAGACTGGGATGCGTGAAGAAGTCATCGTGTCAGAATGAAAGGCACCCTCGGCCCGAAGGCCTTCGCCAATAGCTCAAAAAAGTGCTTTACTCCTTGGGCGTGGTCGAAGAAGTTTTTTAGGTGTGGGTGGGTTTCAGAATTGTGTATTTTTAGACTGCACATGGTAAGCTCCTGACGTCTGGACAAGGCCAGCTCCATGAGTCCGACCATGGTACGCTCCTGATGACTAGACAAGGCCTGCTCGATCTGTCCGATCAAGGGCTGCTCCACTAGGACGAAGATGGGCTGTGTGAGGTAGGTTCCCTGAGTTGCTCTTAGTTTTGAATGAGAGGCCGATGAGCCCGAGGGTTTTGTTCCTGTACTTAATGAGTCCGAGGCTTACGTTCTGGTCCTGGACTTTCTGAGGCAGAAGGTGCCGTTCTGGTAAGGTAATCTCCTGATGACTGTGCAAGGGCAGCTCGATGAGTTCGACCAGGGTAAACTCCATGAGTCCGACCAAGGGCAGCTCCTAGAGCAGGGTAAGCTCCTGATGACTGCACAAGCTAAGCTTCGATGAGGACGAACAAGGGCAGTTCCATGACTCCGAAGAAGGGCAGCTCGATGAGTGCGACCAAGAGCAGCTCGATCAGTCCAATCAAGGGCAGTGAGGTAAGGTGCCATAGTTCACTTTTGAAAGGGAGGCCTTTGCAACGGTTATGTTGCTGGACTTGATGACTCCGATGGTTACGTTCTGTGAAGGGAATCTCCTCCGTTACGGCCTTCTGGGGGGCTTTCCAGGAGTCTTCCATCTCGTTCCTAGGGCTTCTTTCCTCTAAAGTTAGGCTTGACAGAATCCCAATTCGAAAGTCAACCTGAGGAAGCCAAATAAGCTCACCAACCGACAAGCGAGAGAGGAAAGACGAAGAAAAAAACAAGAAGAGGGGCGGCGCCCAGGTCTTAGCAAATGTGCCATCTTCGAGGTATTAGAAAGAAATAAGAAAGATTTCGAATGCTAGAGAATCGATAAATGGGCCTTTGACTCTGGCGGATGGGCCAACAAGATATTATCCCCAATCCTCCTACCATGCACAAAAGCAGTTTGTTGCTTGCCAACAAGGCACAACAAAGATTGACCCCTGAATCTACAAACCATCCACTGAACAGTGTCCTCCCAGCTCCTAACCACCCATGGTAGATTGCACTTGTTTTTTTCCGAGATTAGCTGACTGACTCACTAATTATAAAAAGACATATAGGAAAAGAAGATTGAGACTTACTTCCGCAATTAGATGAGTTGAGTAAAGAATCAATGAAGTCAATTAGCTAGGAAATAACAATCAGCCAATTCTTAAACAGTAAAGAGGAAGATGGACTACTCTTATATTCCCTAAATTCTTCTATCTCTTCGTCTACCCCCTAATTAGAAACTCCAACATGGGCTAGCAGGAACTCATACATAAACATAAGAAGATAGTCTTCCTAATAGCTCTTATCTCCTATCTGACTCAACCCGAGGGGTATTTAGGGGGAAAACGTGCCTTTCTTTTCTTCCTATCCTTATTGTTGGCTATTTGGATATATCCTTAAGGCTTATTGAACCCCTTTGAAGTAGGGCTTAGGTCCTATAAACTGACTTTGGACTTTTATTGCATTTAGGTCTTTGGTATGGTATGGTCTTCTATTCTGCCTCTACACCCCGCCTAATCAATTCCGCAACGAGGACAGAGTTCCCTGCTCTACTTCACTGCCTGGGGTTAAGGGGAAAAGAGTTCTTATAAAGCTTCCCGGGAGCAGCAATAAGAATATTTCCATTCCTTGATTGTTGAGAGGGCTTTGAGTCCCTCCCTCTTAGCTCGCCCTTAATCAACCCCGGGAGTACTTGAGGACTTCCCCTAAGGCCCATTACTACGGAACCCCAGTATGGATGGAGCTGGCGTCGCCGTACAACCTGCATCCTAGTAAATCCCAGCCTTCGGAAGGGGTTAGGCGACCGCTGCTGTCTCGGAATCCTTTCCTTCGACTAAGAGCGATCAATGCCCTACTTTATGAAGGCTTCTTTTACTGATGTCTTTCATCAATTCGTTAAGCGCATCTGTTCCGTTATTTCGACCATCACTATAAGAAAATAAGAAAGATCTCGATGAAGATGATGAGTTGAGTCTGTCTCCGTCCGTTCTGTCCTGTCCGAATAGAGAGAGCGGTGAAGCGAATAAGGCAGAGGAGGGAATAGAAAGAAAAGAAGAAAGATGGAATGAAGTAAGCTTGAGCCTGCGGAACTGGGAATGAGGTAACTACTTAGGCTGCTCTCCCAAGTTTCCCCTTCCCGGCCGGACGGAAAGAATGCTGATGACGGAGGAGAAGAAGGGAAGCAGTTTTTCTCCAAGAGAGACTTTATTTCTTAATGCATGCGACTGATGCGCCGGAGCCTTCTTACTCGCTCCGGGCCTCTGCGCGGGTGTTTGGGGACATCATTGGCTTCATTCCTATCCCAACTGTCGAATCCAAAGCTAAGCCTAAACCGTCACTCCGCCTTTAACTCGTTTGCAAACAGTATTCAGGAGTGGAATCAGGAATGAAAAGGGATTGACTCTTTGAGGCAAGGGAACTAGTTGCGAGAGATCTGTCTCATGTCATGGCATGGAAAGAAAATAGTCAATGCCGCAGATCGTTTGTAAAGAGGGCCCATCGTATGCCAATTATCAACCCTTCAATAGGTAGACCTTCCATCCCCTATGAAACATCCAAGGTTGAACCATAGTCCTTAGATGTTGGAGTTTCCTAATGGTCCACGAAGCATCATTAGGCATCAACACTTTCCAAATACTCTGACCTTTTAAAATACAGGTATGCACCCATTTAATCCATAGGGTGTCAGATTTACAGCAGACAGACCACAAGTGCCTTATCATAGAAGCTTTATTCCAATCTTTTCATCTTCTAAGACCCAAGCCACCCTCACTTTTTTGGAACACAAATGGTATGCCACTTTGGCCCCTGAATGTTTCAATTCAGACCCAGTCCACAAAAAGACCTAAGCAAGCTCTCAATATCATGTAGAACCCTTTGAGGTAAAATAAAGATTGAAGACCAGTAAACTTTCATACTAAAAAGATATGACAAGTTGTAACCTGCCACCATAAGAGAGTGTCTTGTTGGACCATGATTGTATCCTTCCAAGGATCTTCTCTTTCAACCGAGCACAGTCTATAGCTCTGAGTCTAGTAGAAAGACGAGGAACTCCCAAATATCTCACTGGTAGGGACCCCTCTGGAATAGGCAGTATAGTTGTCAAAGCAGCCAACGTTAGTCCCAGCAAAGAATATTGAACTTTTCTGCATATTAGGTTGGAGACCAGAAAAGTGATAGAAAGAAGACAAAGTATCAGCCCTGAAAAGATCCCTCCTTAGCTCCACAGAGTACAAACAGATCATCCGCAAAAATAAGGTGTGTAATATGAAGAGATTTGCACTTGGGATGATAGAGAAAACCGCCAGACTGGCCTATTTTGTAATTCAATAAGGCAGTGAACCCTTCCATCACAAGGAGAAAAAGGTAGGGAGACAACTCCTCTCCCTGTCACAAGCCCCTTTTACCCGGCCTTGCAATTCACCGTTAATAACAATAGAGAACATTGGAGAAGTAATACAGGCTTGAACCCAACTAATAAACTGAACCGGAAAATCCAACACCCTCATCATATCCAGGACAAACCCCCACTCCACCGAGTCATACGCCTTCATGAAATCCATTTTAATAGAGCACCTAGGACTACCACCCCCCTTATGATAGTTCTTAACAATCTCCTGCATAAGCAAAATATTGTCCATAATAGAACGCCCTTTAACAAAGGCGGATTGACATGGGCTGATAATAGAAGGAAGAACAAGCTGCATGCGATTAGCCAACACCTTTGTGACACACTTATATACCACATTGCAACAAGCAATGGGTCTATAATCCCTAATAGAAATTGGAGAAGCAAGTTTTGGGATCAAAGTCAAGGCTGTACAATTCCATTGTCGAGGCAAGAAACCAGTCTCAAAAAAAGAACTAACAGCTTGAATGACATCACTCCCTACAACATCCCAATTCGAATGAAAGAATGCAGAGCTATATCCATCTGGGCCTGGAGCCTTAAAGGCCCCTATGGAGAAAAGGGCATCTTTGAGGTCTAAGTCTGTTACCCCTCTAGCAAAGGCAGCTTGATCTTCAGGTAGTAGAGGGGAAAATAAGATGGGTGTGACCAAGGTCTAGCCCCCTTGTCATCGCTGGAATATAGCTCTTTGAAGTAGTCAGTAGCTATTAGCTTTAGTTGATCTTGCTCTGTAACCCAGTTGCCATTTACATCCTCCAAGCCCTCAACCTTGTTTCTTCTTCTACGAACAATGGTAGAGGTGTGAAAGAAACTTGTGTTGCTGTCCCCACATTGGAGCCATCTCACACGAGACGCACCACAGAAGCTCTTCTTGTTTGAGAGTTTGATTGTATTGACTGATTAATTCCTGAACGTTTTTGAATAGGAAGGGGTTCGGGTTAGTGCTAAGAGCCTTTTGGACACCATGCAGCCTGGCTAGTAAGTGTCTCTTTCTTCGAAATAGATTTCCAAATACCTCATGATTCCAATTGCGGAGGGATGTCGTGAACTGATTCAGAAAATCCACAAAGGGTTCCTCACTGGTTGCCATTCTTTCTCCACAAATTCAGACAAATTTTGGTGAGAAATCCATGCAGCTTCAAATCGGAATGGTCGTAACAGGGGGTTAGGAGGATCACTACCACATAAATCCATCAGGGCAGTGGTCAGACCGCGTGCGTGGTAGATGTCTAACAATGGCCTCTGGGAAGGGATTTTTCCATTCTTCATTGCAGTAAGCCTTGTCTATTCTCTCTTTTATGGGGCTTCGTCCCTCCCTCAAATTAGACCAGGTGCACTTTGGTCCTGTGAATCCCAGGTCAATCAACTCACATTTGTTAATGCATTCTCTCAAGCTTCTCTGACTTGAACCACCACCGTGAGCACCTCCAGACTTCTCATCCCCAGATGTTATTTCGTTAAAGTCCCCTGCTAGCTGCCAGGGAAGATTTTTCTTGTTGGATATTGCACCTATTAGCTCCCATAGCCGTTTCCGCTTCTGGACATTCGGACTAGCATAGATGGCAGAAAAGAACCCGTCCGAATCCAGGTTGTGCTTGTGGCCCCGCCCCGAAAGAGTATGCCCGAGAACTAGAACCACATGCAAGTCGCCATTTGACTTTATCTTCCTAGCTAGTTGAACAAGCCTTACTTTGCGGTTTCCGGAAAGGTATGATGGTCTCGGGAATTTCCTCAGAGAAGGCTACTACTCAGAGATTAAAAGCTCCAAAGGAGCAAGCAGCTGGTTGCACCAAGTTGCCCTGGAGCTTCGTAACATGTTGACGAAGACCTCCGACTGCGAGGAGCCAACCCCAGACAAGTGAGTTAGCGGTCTTTCTGCATACAGGCTGATGAAAGCCCTTTACCTGCCAGGCAAGGAGTTCCTTCGCGTATCGGTTTTTGTTCTAGTGGCTGGAACTGCCGCTGGTGAATTTGTTTCTTTGACTGGATAAAAGCCTTTCCTGTATTGCAAGGTGAGATAAGGTTTTTCTCTGGGATTGGATGAGGATGAACTTCTAGAGAACGGTACTGGTTGTCCAAGGAATCGAGGAATTAACTAAAACTTTCTTTGGTAAGGTAGCTGGCGGAATGGGGAGGACAGGTTGGTTTGAGGACCCGTTGTAGCAGTCATAGCACGGCAACAGACTGAGGTTGTTCAATGTTATGCAAGGTGAGTTGATTGACCTGGGAAGCTCTGTTGAACGAGATGAGCGTAGGCTTAATGGCAGATAATGAGGGGCCCGTTCGTTAAGTAAGATTAGGTAGCTTTATAGCAATCTTTTTGTCCCCCGCCGGGTGAGCCTAATATGTTGCGACCTCGATATGTGGACAGCCACACTGGGACTGAGATCGTCTGTCGTTAGTTGAATTCAAGTCCATCGAGTACTCAGTGCTTCTGGTTGAAAAACAAGACTTCTGACTTTCGATGCGAAAGGTCGCGCCAACCATCTACGAAGGAACGCCAAAAACCAGATTTTCTGGGTATTGGCAGTGAATCGAACTAACTACTTTGCAGCTGGAACTCCAAGGTTGGTTTCTCGGGAATTCCGACCTTGTCTCGATACTGACAGTTCAGTGGATGGGATAGCAAAGAGAGAAAGGAAAAGAAAGAAGTAGTGAAATTATTGACGCTTAAGGGGAGATCTGCTGCTTACTGCTCACGAGTACTGGCAGATGCAGATGATTAATGTGCTTGTGAAAGTTCTACTAGCATAGGTTTTCGTAATTGCTGATTCTGGATGGGGAGAGTATAATGACAGTAGCTAAGGAAGCAGCTAGTATCGAACGTCAAAGAAAGACTAATAGGAATAAGATGAAGCGCCCTTTAACTAGAAGCGTAATGATTGTAGCTGGACGAGATTGTAGTGCCGGGCGGCTCGCCTGAATGCCGAGTCTTTCTCCGTCGGACTAATGAGTAAGGCTGTGTCTTAGTGATAGTAGATTTGGAAGGTGCAATGAAGCAAAGTGAATCGCGATCAAGAGTTAATGTGCTTGTACCTCTCGTGTGTAGCTTTTGAGGTTCGGACTTTCCAGAAAGTGAAAGAGTAAGCCAAGGGAGGCAAGAGGGCAGTAGCTTAAGCTTACTCAAAGAGGCTTTCGTACCGACTTTAGATTAGAGCTGGGTTTGTCGAGATATCGGAATTCAAGTCTGAAAGCCCCGCCTGCCAGGCCTGCCTCTGTCCTCTACCATTGTTCGTGTTTCGGACTTCTATTTCCTGGAAGCTGACTTCGGCAATTCCAACCTTTAGAAGTAAGAGAACTAATGGGTTTCCCCAACCATGAGCGAACGTAGCCGATGCATTATTTCGACTGACCAATTAATTGAATGTCGAGTAAGATGAATGTGTAGGCAACGATGAATAGGTGCTGCTAGATGAACCACTTCCTGCTCTAAGAGAGATTGGATAGAGAAGGAAGAACCGATTAGGGTACACAAGCGATTCTCTGAAAGAATCCGTTCTTGAATAAGATGTCCTGCCCCCACTTCTATTGAGAGGTCCCTACTTCATAATAGATAGGCAGACGCGAAGGAAAGATAGGCCTGGGTGAAGAGTGACTATGTCTCTTGAGTGCCCCTGTCCCCATTTCGTAGGCGGAGAACCGGGGAGGTGTCCTCACTAAAGACTAAGGGGCGGATCTATTCTATAGTTGCAATTCCCCATTTTTGGGTCGATCCCAGACTTGAAAACCTTGCTTCCCCATCTTAATCTTAGCTCAGAACGACGGAACACTCTTTCAAAGGGAAGGCTAAATAGCCCTTTTATTTTCTTATTAAAGAGCGAAAAAAGGAGAATAAGTTACAAGCTAACTGCTGCTCCTTCTGATAGCGCCATAGCAGAGACTCCTACTAGCAAGGGGCAGGTTTACTGGGATAGAAGGGCGTACCTCCTGGAATGGCCTCGGCCTTGGTTGTCTTGAAGACGCTTTAGCCATTTCTTCTTGGAGTGACCTGGTTTGGCTTTCATAGAGAGGAAGACTCGGAAGATCCGGAGCCCCTATGAAGAGAAAAGTCCTCTATTGTTGAAGGGCCTTATTCTTAACGCAGCTTTCCTCAGCTCAGGATTGAAGACTAGGCGAAAGGCAAAGCAAAATAACGTCGGGGTGGAGGCACTTCTCGCCTGGCAGTCGGAGAAGGTTGATCCATTTCTTTCCTGTAAACACGAACACGCCTTTTCGATTTTGAGAGAAAGACCCAAACCCACCCCTTTGATTTGGGATGGATCCACGAGAAAGATCGAAGAGAGACGCAATAAGCTAATTAGGCAGCTAACAGGCTGGGGGCCTACCATAGACTTTCATGTTAGAAAGCGTCGGTTGGGGTTCTGGGCACCATATCTCAACGTCGAAGTTACATAAGAATCCTCTGAATAATCGTATGATGAAGATACTATCCCTGATCCGATAGACGAGGACTCGCTCTACTCTATTTATGCATTTATGCCTGGACGCAGGAAGAACGAAACGGGAGATCAAAGAATGGCTGAGGGAGGGTAGGCAGGTTTTTTATCCCAAGTAGGGTACAAAACCTATTATCTTACAAAAAAGAGGTTGTTGATGATGCTCCTATTTCCCTCGGGCAACCATTATTCGACTGGGGAAGCCCCTCTTCTTCTATTGATCGGGGGATTGGAACTCTTCCTATAGATAGAAGGTGCGTAGCTTTGACTAATTGATAGAAGAAGGGGAGGACCCGAACCTAGCGATCTCTGCTCGTACGTAGACCAAAGTGGTGATCCCTAAACACCAATGAGCATTCCATTCGACTTCTTTCAATTGGGGGAACCGACAGAGCGGATAGCCTTTTAGATACATGATGACTGGAAAAGCTGGAAGCCTGGGTTGCTTAGAATCCCCAAACACTCCCACTCGCCAAACATGATCATTTAGATAGTAATGCCCCTAGCTTGCGCCCATGGGAATCCAACTCCGTGCACCTGATTCTATTAGTCATTTTTGGCTGCTCTGCTCCCTTGGTCTCGAAGAGTCGAAGTGGCTGATGCTAGCCTTCTATCCGCCATTTCCTTATATTAGAACAAAAGATCCTTGCGGCAAGAGGATTTTATACCTTTTCTATGGGCCTTTCTTCTATCTTTCGCCCTACCACTGGTGCAATTCTCTCTGGAAAAAAAAAAGAGGAAATACGAAAATGGTTGAACTTCTTGTTCGTTCCCCTTCTCAAGTTCCGGAGGGTGGCTCTTCACTTGGCGTTCACTATTATTTGGTATTGGCACTAACAATGGCACCGACTTTAACTTCGACTTAGTCCTCCGCTCGTGATCTTGACTTAGGAAGGAATTCACCATCTTGCCGAGAGAGCTAAGACTTGAAAGCCTGCTTCTTACCTAGAGGAGAAGAGGCAGAAGAAGAAAGAGGAAGAAGCTGCAGCTATCATCTGCGTCTGAACGTCTGATAGGGAAAGAGCAGAAACTCAGAATAGCAACTCAAAGTAGGGTAGGAATACCAACTGCTACTAGGAGAGCTCACTTATCAGACCAGGGAAGCTCAGGAAGCTCAAGAACTAGCCTCTGAACACCAGAGACTATAGAAAGACCGATACCGGGATAACTAGATAGGGCAACACTTAGACCAAGTCGGGAGGACTTACTCAAAGAAAGGAAAAGCAAAGCATCAACAACCTATTCTTGTACAAAAGCGTTTATCTACAAAGATAGGTTATAGGTTATCGTATCACATAGAGCAATCTAATCCCATAACAACCTATTTATGTAAAAACTTCTTTACTGCATATAAGAAGTTGCAAAGCAAAGCTGCTACTGGTCCCCGAACTTGTTGAAAGGGTCAAAAATAAGTAACTAATAGAAGTAGAAGCACCCTAGGAGCAGCTCTCATTTATTCTATTTGCTGGCCACTCTCCTGTATCAAAATCTGTAGTTTACCACCTTTACATTAAAGTCTCAATCAGAGTAACAGGCGAACAAGGGACTTCTAACGGGTAAAGAAAAGAAAGACCTCTACACATCCACTCCTTTATGCCTTCTTTCCGAAGATTCATTCCTTTGGCATGGAACCTTCACCTAATCTTCAACCAGGGCAGGCATACCTTGTTTGATGGCTGAAGCATCCCTTCTCTTATAAATATAAAGAAGACCGTTCGGATTTACTTGCTTGCCTGCCACTCCTCAATGACCTATGCACTTCCTTCTAGATCTGTTATACCAGGCGATTTAGCTACTTTCAACCCTGAGAATGTTGAAACCTATCTTGTTACTGAGGCAAAAAGTGCCCTATCTGCCTTGTTGGTCTTACTGGCTTCTTCATTGTATCACCCCTACATAATACAACATGGGATCGTGGTTCTCGACCAGTGACATCTGCTTCGCCTATTCGAACAAATATGTCATCTATTCGCTGTCATTTTAGTAAGGGCACATTTCTCAAGTATGAGCCGCTCCTTGTGATAGTAAGAAGGTCTCACAGGCAGTGGAAGGAAAAGAAAGGAAAGCAGCTAACTCCTTGCCTTCTTGCCTATAACTTCCCCTCGAGTGATGTCAACGCCCAGTTCCCTAATGAAGAGCTAACGGAGATTGCATACAAGACTTGGGAGATGTCTTTGGATGGTGCCTCAAATAAGAAAGGTCATGGTATAGAGATCTTGCTAGTCTCTCCTGATGGCGCTCACACTCCTATTGCCATGAAAGTGAACTTTGAAGCCACCAAGAAGATTGCAGAGTATGAGGCCTGCATTACGGGTTTCGAAGCTGCTGTCTGAATTGGGTGTAGAAGAAATGGATCTTGATGGCGATTCGGCTTTGATTAGATCCCAAATCCAAGGGAAGTAGAAGACTAGGGATGAAAAGTGACTCCCGTACCACGCTTATCTTGAGACCTTAGCCCGGTAAGAAGATTGACTTTCGCTTCTTACCAAGAAACACTTTTCCGATGCCTTAGCGACTTTGCCTTCAATGGTAGAAATCCCTGTGGGAGTGAAGGTTCCGCCTCTGATTATAGAACAAAGGGACACCTCCGCCTATTGCTGTACAGTTTTGAGAAGGTTGAGGAATTCAACAAAGGGCCATGGTATCAAGACGTATGAAATCTTCTTAAGCATGATCGGTACCCCCCTGAAGCATCGAGGGCCGATAGACAAAGTCTTAGCTTAGAAGGGTAGCATGCCAATTTCTCATCTGTGGGGACCTTCTTTACAAGAGATCGTATGATGGGATCCGTCTTCTGTCTGTGGATAAGGAGCAAGCCCAGCGTCTAATTGAAGAGGCTCATGAAGGGACAAGTGCGCCGGGTACATCTTGGCCAAAAAGATTCTACGGCTAGGCTACTATTGGACTACCATGGAGGTGCCACCCTCACTAATGTCGGTATAACTGGGGCATAGACATCATTGGAAAGGTCACTCCAAAAGCATCTAATAGGCACGAGTACATCCCTCCTTCTTGCGATTGACTACTTCACAAAATGGGGGGGGCTTTCTTCCTATGCTAAGTTAAAGGTAGCTCACTTCATTCGATCAGGCACTTAAGGTATTTCACCGGACCGGACTGATTGAGGACTCATGCTTTTTCTTCTAATAGGTCTATGAAAGCAAGCATCTTCATATCATGGGAAGTGTTGCAAGCTATCCAGTAAGGTACTCAATTCAATCAAGCGGGCCGACAAGATTGACCTTTCACTATGAATTCAACCATGAAAGGAGCCTTTCCTTTGCTCTGGCACATGCAATTGAACCAAGACTGGAACGAGCTTCTTCCTTCAGTTAGCCAAGGGGAGATGGTACTACCGATAACGGAGGGCATAGGTATACTGTTCTTCCTTTATCGGCGTTCAAGAGGCTAGGGTATGCCCAGCGCGCGGAGGATCCGTTCCGGTTCATTGGCCATGATGACGTGGGAAGGTAGGTAGGTGGGGGGTAAGCGGAACAGCTAACAGAAGCACCGCTCCCCCGAACCAGTCAATTTGGGTATGGGAGAGCTCTTTCCTGCGGGCCTCTTCCTGATCTGATTGGCCCCATTCGTGTATGTCAAAAAGCGGGATACCTTGACGCCCGTGCTAGCTCTTAAAGGGAGGATGCTTCCCCGTCCCGATTCGCCATTGGCCCAGGCGCCCAAGGCATTATCAATTCTCGCTTCACTAAGTGAGGGTGCCTCTATTCCATTCTTTCGGAATGGTATGTGGGCCTTCCTCAAGCAATCCCCTATGACTCAACCTTTGTTCTTGTGCAAAAGCGTCCTCCCCTCCCTGTTTTTCGAGCTCACTAAGGAATAAAAAGCTCAAGCGCCCCATTTGTGTATGTCTGCGATCGTGCCTAGTCGGGCAGTTCATCAGGAGCTGCTATCTGGGAGCAAGCACTAAGCACTCTTTATTTTCTGGTAATATATATATAAAGTAGGTGTGTCGGGTTTGTTAGGCTATACCTAGGATCCGCCTTCCTTGTAAAAAGCGAGCTAATGTTTCAGCGATGTATTACTCGATGCCCGGGCTTACTTCCTATAACTATGGTAGAAGTCTATCAAATTCCCTTACCCTGAAACTAATGTTTGCAGTAGCTTCTTATAGAGCTTAAACATCCTATACACGCATTAACTTCAACAAGAGGGACCCCTTCTCAACCCGTATCTGGTGAGCATGAGGTATTGTAGGCCACCAACAAGGCTTCGATACAACGTGGGATTCTCAAATGGAAGCTGATCATCATCTTTTGCTGAGCAAGATGGAGTGGAATAAGGCTTGCAATTAGTCATCCCAGCTTTGTCTAAGAGATCCAGTGCATATTTGGATTGAGAGAGCAGCATCCCATGAGCAGTATGCTCAACTGAGATACCAAGGAAAAAGATCCCAGGTCCTTCATAGAAAACCGAGTGCGCAATTGAGAAAGCAAAGTATCCAGAAAATTTGGATCACTGCCCATTAGATTAGTAGGATATCATCCACATATAGTAGCAAGAGTGTCATATGAGCACCATTTTTGAAGATAAACAGAGAGGATTGCTACAGATAAAACCAAGAGAGAGATTCGATTGAAAAGTGTACCGAACCGGAAGGGAGGAGAGAGATATTATCTCGAAATGGGGTACCAATCTACCCGGGCCCTGTACACACGTCACACCCTGGGAATTGCTTTCGCCCGACCCTATCTTTGATACTAATCCTCTTTTCCAGATTTCCCATACTATTCTAGTACGGCAACTAAACGACTTCTTCTTCCTGCATCTTTTGAAAGCTATCCAGCGGGGGCAAGGAGATCACATCTTTCTAACAGACGGGGTAAAGAAGCAAAGAATCTATTCGCTCACCAAGAAAGAAATAATCTCAATATCGAAGTGTCATAAGACAGATCGTTCCTTCCAGTCTTGTTGAGATCGTTCCTTCACTGCCGATCAGTCACTTGTTTGTTGTTAGCTGCAGTTACAGGACTTCTCTCAAAAACGACTGTCCGGAATTGGAGCAGGAACTCAAAATGGGGGCAGGAATTGTGGCAGGAACTCTTTAAAGAACTGTCAGATAAGAAAGATATGACGCTTCTCAGAAGTCAAGAAAGAAAGAAGAACTTCACTGACGCAACTTTCGCAAGTCAACTCGAAATATGATATAGAAAGTAACTAATTGAAAGCGCCTATTCAATTCATTTAGTTCAGCTTGTCTGTCTCTAATGCGAATGAGGAATGGAAGAGGAAATAGTAGTTGCCGCCCACAGGTGCCTTTACGAAGGCCGGTCTCCGGGGATGAAAAGTACACTTCCTTCTGATTGAGCACGAAAAGCGGGCTATTCCACAGGGGGGGAGATTACTCATACACAGCTACAGGTGAGTGTGGGTACTAGCCCATCAAAAGCTGTTACAATACCAGGAGTTACAGTCCTTGATTCAAAAGAACTCTAGCTCCTCACTCTTCACTCTTTAGTAGCTAAAGCAAGTCAAGTCGAAACTGCTTAGTAAGTGATCTACGCCCGAACTCCTCCTCCTAATCGGTTCTTCCTTCTCTATCCAATCTCTCTTAGAGCAGGAAGTGGTTCCAAACCGTTAATGCTTTCGGTTGAATCTATAGCAAGTGAAAAGAAGAAGCTTACAGGCCTTGGGTGGGCCTAGTTGATTGTCCTCTTCTGTACCGATGCTAGCTATATGCTTAACACATCACATTGAAGTTAAGTTGTACGCTTCTCCGACGCTAGCTATATGCTTAACACATGCAATTGACTCTCTGCTTCTAGCTTCTATCAATAGGTCTGCTCTTTCTCTTTCCAGTCAAGTCTTTTGATTCCTGTAACTAAGTTGGTCGACACTTCAACTTCGAGATATAGAATCTCTTTCTTTCCCTCGACTTCGCTCAGGAAAGAAGAAAGACTTCAAACAAGACGGTGAGTTCCTTTCATTTTGAGAGTCTTCCCTTCCGGGTTGCTAACAGTAGGACTAGGAGTCCGGGTACACTTTTCTTAGACTTCTGAGTTAATTGAATTATGAGTTAGTTGAGTTATGAGAAGCAAGATACCTATAAAGAACTTCATCCGCGCCCGAAAGCCAAGCTAAGCTAACGAGAGGGGGAATGCGGGTCTTGTTCTATTTCTTATGAGAAAAAAGATCTCGTGAGAGCTTTGACTCAGTAAGCTCATCAGCTACGGCTCAGTTAGCGCCAAATTTAGGGTTAGAGGTGGAAGTTCGCTTCAAGGCGGTTTTTGTTTGCTCTGCCCCAACATCGGTATGCGAGAAGTCAAACTAGAATGAAAGGAAGTTTAATGGCTTGACACCAAAGTTCGAGAGGAAGGTTAGTCACGAGACCATGCGCCTGGAGTAGCTACGGAACGAGAGGCTGTTAGCGAATATGGAAGGAGATCTTGCTGACTTTAGTTGAGGAAGGGGGCTTGACGAAGACCCAGTGGTAAAGGCGTCGACAAATTCTCACCATGGCCTTCAACCAGTTATTATACCCATGAAGCTACAAATATGAATAGGCTGCCCGATCATCTAGCTCACTATGAGACTAGTACGCCTAATCATCACTGGGAGAATTCACTACTCTACTCGCAAGACAAGAGCTGGGTGAACTGACCCTCCTACTCCGTAGGAAATCTCAACCGCCTCCACCTGATCATTTGCAGCCAACTATGAGGGAGTCGCCTACCCTTTCTTAAGAGATCCCCGGGCTTGGGGGCACCTTTTCGCAACGTCGAAGTCAACAGAAGGCGCTTCCATATCTATGTATATACTTTCAAACCCAACCACGACTTTCACTCAGGAATTCGCTACTCGGACACCAGCTTGTACCCCCCTGAAACCCTGTTTAAACCTCCCAGAAGCCCCTGATTCCTGTCTAAAACACGAGAGAACCTTGCCTTGTGGCTTCGGCCAGGCCTCACTCTAGTTAGGCCTCTTCTAGGGGATCGTATCTAGTAGAGTAATCAGACGATTCTTGATGACTATTCTATTATTCATTCCACGTGCAAAACCGTGTACTCTCCCGGTGCTTTCCTTTCGGGTTGGACCAAGCCCCACGGGATTTCATTTGTTCCAGTCAATAAGGGGCATACCTTCAGTGTGCTTCTAGTTCTAGAAGGAATTCTTAACCCCTCGATTGAAGACGAGAGGCAGTCCTGTTCTAAGGTCGGCCCGCTCTTATCCTAGTAGCCGCATCATCTCTTCCCTATTCTAGCTTGTAAGCAGGGTCTTTTCTCTCTTTCTTTATCCAGCTATCAGCAGTTCAGACGCAGCTGACGTGAGCTTCTATCAACTTCACAGTTTTCTCTTTAGTGCTATACTCGCTTTCCTTCTATTAATTAGTAAATGGGCGAGGAATGACATTCCTCATTCCTATCATAGTCATAGCAGTGAGCCAGGCAAACAACTCTTCACTCTGACGGTTCCCCTCTTCCTGTTGTCAGTTGGGAGTAAGAAAAAGCAGGAAAAAGAGTCCATTTTGAGGTCTTATAATCAAGGTGAAACAGAAAATGCTATTTATGAAGGGAAATTCGCATTGACAAAGCAACTTTATCTCCCCAATGCGAAGTTTGGGAGTGATGTTGAGTAGCAGTCATCTTTGACCTGGACGGCTACCCAGATTCTTAAGCTATAAGTCCCCCCTCGCTTCTCGTACCCGAACGTCAGACACGATCGAAGGAATGATCATAGCAACCTATCTGCCTACTCGATCTGTCTCATCAAGTTTGAGGCGGGGACGGAGACCTACCCTGCAACATCGAAATGAGCTTTACGGGCCCCCCCTACTAACGAGAACTATCGACTTCACTAGCAGTCGGATAGGAAGCTGTGATCAACCAACTGCTCGCTAAATCCAGGCAAATGGGAAGTGAACGGAACTCACTAGAATGCAAGATAAGTTGCTCGTAGGCGGGCACCCCGTATGTGCCCGGTCTACAACTCTTGGGGAGGGACCTCAACCGAGCTACAGCTAGAGCATGCGAGCTTTTTCCATTCTACACCCATTCGGGATTGGAGCCACTGAACATCAACCCCATCCTGCCAAAGAAAAGAAAGTCAATCTTTGTCACCAGTTTCGAGCTTTCTGAAGAGAGATGGCGCTGCTAACAAAGTAGTTCATTCGATGTTAAATCGTTACTTATGATTTTTCGATCTCAACTGCTGGTGTGAGACAAAAAGAAAAGGAGCCTTCTTTTGATTCAACCGATTGCGAATCAACAACTGTGACACTAGACAAGCAAGGCAATCAACCGGATCGTGGAAGAGAACTCACTTTGTCGAGTTCTGTCTGTCCGAAGGTTGCAGCGGGGGTCTGATTCAAGCTCAGAGGAAGGCGAAAGGGAGGAGAAAGCCATTGTCTTTTGCTTTTGCGTCCGTGCTCGCGCATTCTTTTACTATAAAGTGAGCCTCTTTAGCTTGAGCACGATCTGCAGCGGATGAATGGAGGGTTCTTGCTGTGCCCGCTTTAGGCCCTTTTATTGAAGTCTTTGGGGGGGGTGGCATTAGCATTAGATGCTTCAAACGAAGGATTTGGATAGAGGAAACTTGTCATAGAATTGATGTTTCGATTGAGGCTATAAAGATGGAATCAGTGAAGGGGTAGCCTGGTCAACCAGGCAAGACGGAAGAACTTCCTATATGACAGGATCGGCAAGCCAAGAAAAGCGAGAGAAACCCCATCCCTCCTATCCTCCTGAGGAGGAGTTTTGTTTCAAACCCCGGTTCGAACAGGAGGAGTACGTATCTCGTCAGTCTGCATGATCCGACTTGTAATATATATAAGAATATAAAAGACATTTTTCACTGTACTCTTGTACATAATGTTTCTTAAAGGATTGTAGCTAGGAAGACTGCTGAAGAGAGAGAAGACCTTGGTAGCCGCGTATCTTTCCTTTCGATTGAAGACGGCTTAACTTTGGGAGGTGGTGGCGTGGTAAGCCACTCATAGGAATAGTCAAGTAAAGGCTCTCAAATCTAACATACAAAGATGCGCCTCAGAGAGTGTCCTTTCCTTCCAAGGGCAATGTGAAAAGCACGGTCAGAGATCGAACGGAAGGATTTTTATGGGGTGGAGTGCTTGGTCGTAATTCGCGTGTCGGCAGCCCTGCTAGGAATTTGCTTGGCATCGTCATCGTCACTTTTCTGCTTTAAGAAGTAAGGAAGAAGCAGGTCAACGGAGGCCTAGAGAAGGAGGTTCAGCCGGGCCAAACCAGGAGAGCGAGCAAGAAGAGGACACGAGGATGGAAGAAGTTCCAGCTAGCCGGTGGATCAGAGAATACATCTCCAGTTCTGGTAGTCGGGAAAGAGTAGTTGAAGAAGCCGGAAGTACTTTCAAGTGATTTCCAGTGATCGTTGAGACTGTATTAGCGTCGCGTGCGACTCTTGAAGCCTTCAGCCTTCCCCTCTTTTATGCCTATCTTTCTGTGACTATCTTCATCTTTTCGGACTACCACAAAACTCCGTTTCCTTCTTTACCAAAAAATTCTCCATCCGTCGGGCACACATCGTAACAATTCACCGCGTTATATTACGATGCTTCTTAAACCCATCTTGGAGTCAATTCCGCTTTGGGGCCACCCCTTACTCTATTTCGTACCTTTCGCTTAATACTAGAATCGACAATTTCATACTGTAGATCCCCTTATGTTTATGATCTCCCATATGCCGGATCTTCATTCGCATTTTCGGACCAGCTTGGTGCGCTCCGCATTCTCCGGCGTGCACCTCGTACATGACCCTTTGGGCCTCGGGTAAGGACAAGCACCGCAAATATTGAGTCTTTCTCATCCCAGGAGCTATGCGGTAGAGGGTGTCGTTCCTGTACGCGAACGCTGCCATCCTCTTTTGGAATTGTGAACTACTTTCTTTTACGTCCGGGAGACGTCCATGACGGAAGTAGTCTAGAAACGACTTCCTCCAATCTTCGACTTGCTCTACTTCGGTAAAGGAAACCTGCACCTCGTCCTCTTCCTGCTCTGGAACTAAGTCGAGCGTACTAGGAAGTAACCTCCGGTCTTTTAGACTGACGGTGAGCTCACCTTCCGGAGGTAGGGCGAGGGCCGTAGCCAGCTTTGCCAATGCGTCAGCATGCCTGTTCATCCCCCGAGTGACGTGGTGGATTTCAATATTATAGAACTTTCCCATCAGCCTTACTGCTATCTGATGATAAGTTTGTAGTTCCGGCTTGCGAACCTCGTAGATGCCATTCATCTGCCGAATCACCAGCTGTGAATCACCGAAGACCTTTAACGTGGAGATTCCCATGTCCAGTGCTATCTCGAGCCCTGTAATCAAAGCTTCATATGGAGCCTGGTTATTTGAGCATTCTTTGATGAGAGAGCACGACTGGTAAATCACTCCCTTTTGTGGCGTAACGAAAACAATACCAACTCCAGATCGGTTGAGAGACTGGCCATTGGACGTCTCCGTTCTTGATGCTCCGTCGAAGTACATTTCCCAAGTAGGAAGTTCTATAGCATCTGTGACGAGGACTTCTTCATCCGCTACGTCTTCGGCTAGGGGTGAGTCGTCTGGAACGGGATGGGCTGCCAGAAAGTCCGCTAGTGCCTGCTGTCCCTTAACCGCCTTCTGAGGAACAAAGGTGATATCAAATTCCATAAGCATTAATGACCACTTCCCAACCCTTCCTGACATCGTGGGTTGCGAAATCAAGTACTTGAGAGGATTAGCTCGCGAGATAAGGTGTATCTTGTGCGCGAGCATATAATGTCTTAACTTCTTTGCTGCGAAAACAAGCGCTAAACAGATCTTTTCGACTGCAGGGTATCTAGATTCTGCCCTGATAAGCCTCCGACTTAGGTAGTAGAGGGCTTGTTCCTTGCCTCCATCTATCTGCTGCGCCAATAGTGCCCCCAGAGAATGTTCCTGAGCTGCAATAAATATATAGTAGAAGCGGCTTGCCTCTCTCCGGAGCGCCAAGCACGGGTGGTGAGAGTAAATATTGCAACGTCTTCTCAAAAGCAGCCTGACAGTGACTATCCCGCACAAAGGGAGTTCCTTTCTTCATCAGGTGAGAAAAGGGTTGGCACCGTCCAGAGAGGTTCGATATGAACCGTCTAATGTACGCCAACTTGCCTTGCAATCCTCTGACGCAAGTTCTTTGGCGGAGGCATATCTTGAATGGCCAACATCTTTGCTGGGTCAACTTCGATTCCTCTGTGACGAACCACGAAACCAAGGAATTTACCGCTTGAAACTCCGAAAGCGCATTTCAAGGGATTCATCTTCAAGTTGTATTTTCTCAATCGTTTGAAGACAATGCGAAGATCGGCTACATGGTCTTCTCGCCTTTTGGTCTTGACAACAAGGTCATCCA
>JAOVVE010000039.1:0-7500 GCA_028565655.1 Hoplisoma axelrodi | reverse complement strand
GAATAAAGGAGCGTTATTGTTGAATAGTTTGACGCCAGAGGACCATCGATCATAGCATAGAGCATAGGCCTGTAGGGCGAAGCAAGATTGGCTGCTAGAGGAATGCAAACAAAAGATAGGAAAGCCGCTAGAAAGGCTAACAGCTAACAGCAAATGACATGCCGTTCCACCCCTATCTCTTAAAGGCTTCCCCTCATCTATAATATAAAAGAAATTCCTACAGTCGGGCATGTATTCTTTCTATAAGGAAAAAATATGTAAATCCACACTGTCACAGGTCTTGTCATTACTGATTCCCACTTCTGCTGCTTTTCTTCCTTCGTACTGAATGGGAGGGTTCATCCGCTGTGTACACCCTCTCAGCTACATGCTGAGTGAGACTGATTAATGGCTGCCTTAGGATCACACTTTGGGCGCCTCAATCTGGAGGCCTGTTACATTTCTCCTAAGAATCCCTAGGTCATCAAGGTGTCTGGTTAGAGTGATTGAAGCGAGCCATTGGCAAGGAATTGATGCACAGAATCCGCTGCTATTGAAGGAATTACCGGCTTTCCTAAGCTTGGCACAGATGTAATAAGCTCTTTTCCCAGCGAGAAAGATAATGTTAATTGGCTCTTACTTACTCAACGATAGTGCGCCTAGGACTAATTCCACTCACGGCATGTGAGGTCTTACCCGCTACCCTTTCAAAAGAATGCGATCACACCCGTCAATCTCCGATGAATCAAGTCAGGGGGTAGAATCCGCTGCTTGTATGGATGGTATCGAATCAGCTGTTGGAGGGCTGTGGGACTTCACAAGCTCATGCCATCAAAAGTAAGCTCTTTCGGAAGAGAAGGAGTTGCATATATAAAGGCTGTTAGCAAGTCAATTCCTTTACCTAGGGGGAGGGCCATTTCGCCTAGTAGGAGTAGTAGTCTTAGCATGTTAGCAATTTGAATTGGACAGCTTTCGACAGTTGGGATGGAGCCTTTCACTAATAGACAGAGTGCAGATGCAGATTGAACAAGATCCGATCTCGGCATCTATTACTATTATATGTCACTCGCAAGTGTGCAAATCCGGTAATCGACGAACCGTGGGAACATCATTAGTATAAGAAGAGGCAGAGAAGACGAAGAGCTGGTGCTATAATAGGCTAGATGTCGGTGAAAGGAAGAGAATTGCACATTCACGCTACGACCCTAATGCTTTCGATCTCTCCATCACAGAATAGGCTGCGACGAAGCCAATCACACATAAAGAAGGGGAAGCAAGGAAGGGGACAAGTGTATTTACTCCTTTGCCCCAAATCCCGGTCTTTTATAAAGTAGCACGTTCCCGGATACCCTCGTAGAAGGTGCGTAGCATTTAGGCCACGGTAGCAAGTGTTCTGTAAGGAGCTGTGGGACTAATATAATAGAAAAGGCTTATGCTTATCGAGCCCTTAAGAGGAAGATGTGGTTTAGTTTTCCCTGTTTTTCGCAAGTGAATCAGAATCGGCAAGATCCCCTCTTGTTCTTGCTGCTTGGGTCTCCCTTGGTTTGCTAGAATAGATGGGGCATTACCGCTCTTTGCTAGGACTAGTAGCAGTAGGAGAAGGCTTGCTTGGTTGAACTCCCTGACTACCTGGCTACCGTTTGCGTTGAGAGCGAGGACCGAGATAGGGAAGTGTATTAAGCCTACGCTAGGCAATTGGACGAAACTATTACTGGGACTCTTCTATTCTACTATTGATTAACTGACCGATACAAGGGACTCTTCCACCTTGGTGCATTCCTGACCTGACTTGGTATTCTCTTCAGTCGGAGAAAACTGGCTACCTACAGTAAGTTGAGAGGATAGCATAAGCTAAGCAGCCAAAGCATAGTAGGCAGCGAAGGAAGCCGTCTCCTTATTCACTAGACTTTCAGTAAAACAATGACTATTGGTGCCCGGGTTATAAAGAAAAGACTCTATCAACAGATGACAGAGATAACTTGGACAGCTTGAAGGTTGATCCGTGTGCCGAGTCTGATCTTTTCTTTCGTGTGATGGATGAAACTTAGTTTCCCATTGAAAATGAGAGTGACAAGTGTGCCGATCCAGCCGGTATCGAGAGCTCTAATGATCATGGCGATGAAGAAAACTAGGTAACCTTAAGAGGCCTGGCCTACTTGCCCCCTAAAGTCGAGTTAGTGCTATGTACGTCATACATACTAGGCGAAACCACCAGACAAAATGTTAAAATACTTCGGGTGCACAAAGTAGCTTAATCCTGATTCAATTAGGGCTTAGGTGCTTAGTTGCGAGTCTCCTGCCGAGCCTCTTCCTTGTTCCTTAGGCTGCCCCTTGAGGGCGCATTAATGAGTCGATGCTGTTACGGCTTTACGAGGTGGAGATATCTAGGATTGCTGTGGATTGATGTAGCTTTCATTCTGAGGTAGCTCTTTCGAGAGCTTCCTTGTCGTGTGTAATAGAATTCTGGTTAAAGGGTCTTATCTTACTATTTCCTTCCATAAGGCCTTTCTTCATGCCGGAGCATCCTTTTCGAAAGACTCAACTGCCTCTGCTCGGATCAATGCGTCTTCCGCTTCTTTTCCTGCTTCTGCACCTACTGGGAAGAATGGGCTAAAGCCCTGCGGGCAGCTGGGAGAGGGGAATAGGTGGAGCATTTCAAGGTAGGTCTTTAGCTGCTCCAACGAATCGAGTTGTCTACGATACCCAAGCATGCAAGCAAGTCTTCGGGAATGGAATCGACCTGCCTACCTTCGGTCTAATGGCCGCGGGAGGGGAAGGGCTTTAAGCCGAGTGCTTGCTTGCAAGAATCGACATCGAAAAGTCACTCTCAATCACAGCCTGAAGTGGGGGTACAAGGGCGGATTTCGGGTTACTGTGAAAAGCAGAGTCCTTTGTGCCGGCCGGTAGTTCGATTGATTGCTTGCTATCAGGGCAACTATTCGTGTTTGTGTGTTTCCAATTGGTCATTCTTAAGAGTTCACCTTCCCTTCCAAAGGATAGTTCAGTGAGCAAGGGCTTGCTTTCAGCATTTGGAAGGGGAGAGGAATGACCGGATCTCTATCCATAGTTGTCTGTATCGATATAGATCCTCCGGTTAAGCCTATGGAACAGAGGGAAGAAATCAAGAAAGAAAAGAATACAGCTGCAATCAGTAATAGAAATGCTTTGAAATCCCTATCCCTGAGCTCATATCTGTCCGTCCATCTATTTACTTAATATCAACTGTGTTCTCCCCGGCTCCGATACTTCCTCTTGACCGGCGATCAGATCAAACGAGGGTACTCGCTAAGGAACCTCTCCTCTAGCTCCTCGACTGGCAGTTCCGCTTCCAATTGATTGAACCTGACGGAACCACTCCTTCTAAAGCTAACAACGAACTGAGATAAAGGGGAGTGCTGCCCAGATAGATTCATTGATTCGGATCGACGAGATTACTGCTGTTCCAAAGGATAGTGTCTAAAGTCCCAAGACCCGTTAGCCAAAGACCCTGGTTCTCATCGTTGATTTGGATGTTTTGCCAATGGAAGGTGGGAAGTAGATAGACACAGGTGCCGTTGATCGGAATGATGGCGGAACGGAACTCGTGCGAAAACTGTGGTCCATCAGATCAAGAAAAGGATCCGTCGAGTAGATTTGTTTCTTTCTTTCCGAGCTTCAATGCTTTTGCTTAACAAGCAGTCAGTCGAGAAAGACATCAAGAAATGAAGATAGACGAGTGGATTCCCCTTATTCCAGGCACTAAGCGTGATCCCCAGGGAAGACTCGGGGTACAACCCGACAGGAAAGCTAGCTACTCACCAAGAGATTAGACGGAACGGAGAATGACTTCAACAATTCCTCTGGCAAAATCCTCTGATACTAGAGAAAAATGAACAGATAACCAGGAAAGGCAGATCGGGAAGAAGTTCCTTATCTTGATTTAGGAATAGTGACTGGTAACTAAGCGCATCTACTACTCTAGTCCTTACTAAAGGAAGGAAGAGAGGACTGCTTACCGGTAGCTAATCTTTGCTCTTCTCTCTTTAGCAAGAGGACGATAGGACGATGGAACTAGAAAAGTGTGGTAACGCAGGGTACCCTTTTCTCGACCCAAAGAAGGTTTAGTCAGGACGTCGTTCCCCTCCTTTGTGGTGGTTTTTCAACCCGTTGCTTCGACTTGGGAAATTGCATCTGGATCCGCTCAAACTCCGACAGACACCGCATTATCTGCATCACCAGTTCTAGGCATATAGTATGTTCCAGAGCCCTTAGTCGCGAAGTTAGAAGCAACTATTGATAGATAGTGCCCGATTTCAATATCCTGCCTGCGAATCGAAGCTGTCATCTCTGACGCTCATGGATGAATCACCCGCCGGAAAGGAAGGGGCCTTCCCCTCCCCTCATTAGCCAAGTTGGAAATGGAAGTGGTTGGCTTGCTACGACTAGCCGGAATAGAATGAAGGAATGATGGAATCTCCCACCATTTCAGAGCCAAGCCTTAGAGAGACGGCCAACAAGCCGTATCTTGCTGGTATGGATGGGAGGATCGGTTGAGAAAGGAATGCTTAACTACCGACAGGAAAGCCAGCCAACGTAGAAGGTGGATAATAGCAAGGCAACTGGATGCCCGGGGACCAAGATAATAGCGAGGCATAGTTTCTTCGGGGAAGCCGCAAGCTTTGGACACTACTATATTCATTCGACTTCATCCTTATCACAAGCGAGACCCCCCTTTCTAAAAATGCTCTAATAGTCCGACTTCTTAACAGAAAAGGTTCAGAAGGACCCGAAATCAACACTTCCTTGAAACGATCTCTAAGTATATATCAGGTGAGTGTGCTACACTCCAGTACCGGTGAACCTACTTCAACCTGACACGGCTGTGACCCCTTTTTTCTCCGGGAACATTCGATCAATTGGTTGGCGGTTCTTAGTTTCTCGCAAAACATTCTTTTCCGTCTTGGAATAGGGCCTACCCTTACTCCTATAGAGAGCCTCAAAAAATCTATGATTTGAGATTATGTATTTACTACGGTACACTGAACACTCAATATAAAGACAGGAGCTATAGTTCATCAAATGTCTTTTTTTTCTTCAGTGATCAAAAGGATCTTAGCCTTCCGGAGACCGGTCCAGTACTATAGTAGAGGACTCTTTGGGCGGAGGTTTCTGGATCAACTATCTCTCACTTTCAGAATCAAAAGCCACAACTTCTCTTTAGTATCTTATTCTGATGCAAATTGGGTAAACTAAACCTGATGATCGTAGATCCACATCTGGTGGCTGCACGTTCCTTGGTCCCAAGCTTATCTCCTGGTCCTCTCGGAAGCAACCTACAGTCTCTAGATCGAGTGCGGAGGCTGAATATTGCTCCTTAGCTGTCACAACGGCTGATGCTACCTGGATCCAGTATCTTTTCTTCGAGACATTGGTTTCTCCCTCGCACTCCTACTATCTTCTGTGACAATGTGAGTGCTACGTATCTTGCTGTGAATCCAATTCTCCATGCCAGGCCAGGACTTTGCATGTCGAGATTGTTGTTCGAGAACGCGTTGCTCGCTCTCCGTGTGCTATTTGTGCCTAGCGTTGATCAGTTGGCAGACATATTTACCAAGGGACTATCCTCGTCACGTTTTCGATTTCTTCGTGACAAGCTTTCTCTCCACCTTCGGCCCGATCAGCTTGCGGGGGGGTTGTTGGTGGACGATTTCGATCCGGTAGTTTTGGGGTTTGTTGGTGGGGTGATTCGGATCGATCGGACCAATGCGGACCGTTCGATCTGACTCATCAGGATGTTGCGGTGTGGGAACTCACTTCCGGGTCTAGATCTGATCAGATTTGGTCAGATCTGACCCGTTTTATTTACATCTCCTCCGATCTAGGAGGAGAGGACTTTTCCCCCTTTTTTTTCCCTCTCGTTCTGCAGGAAAGAGAATGAGTGCAAGTTTTAAGAGGTATACCTTTCAAACCAGGAAGGGCTTGGATAAAACATCTCGCCCTTAAGGAAGGCAATGAACAGGCATGGATACGGAACATAGAACTACCAGACAGAATGAAGCCCCAAACTTCCGCAAAGGGGCGGGGTGGCTTTCCAGTTACTGATCTTCTCCCCGAGAGTTGCAGGGCGGATAGTGTCAATGATCTGAGCATGGGCGGAGTTTAGGACAGTGGCCACTTCTTCCTCTGTATTCCGGTACCATCCACGAAGGTACCTCTTCCACAGCTGGCATGTGCTCTGTTATCTCAGTTTGTTCTTGTAACCCCTGACCTGGCATGATAACTCCGTTTTTCACAAAGATTTCTGAAAGGGGGGCTTGGCCTCCACCGCTTTAACTTTCTGCCATTGTGGCGGTGCAAATTCTTCATCAGGCTTATACCCGAGCCCATAGTTATCCCTCTTTTCCGGCAATTGAACTATGTCAGTCCGTCCCTGCAGATTCTGCCCCAGTCCTGAATCTGGTTTATAACCATTGGCTAGCATCACTTTTGGCGACCATCCGCGGATACCTTCGGCTTGGCCAACACTGAGCCTTCAGGGATTACATTGGCATTAACGATTCCAAAGGTATGAAATGTGTCAGGAGCCACATTGCATTGTTCTCGACATCTATCTAAGGAATTGCTGGAGATCGAAGGACTGTCAGATCCTCCTCTGCATTTATCGTGATCATGTGGTCCTTTGCTATGTACTTTTTCTTCTGATGGAGACTGGAAGGCACCGCACTGGCTGAATGTACCCACGGGCGACAAAATAGGAAGTTGTATGCAGATCGAACATCCAGAACCTGGAACAACACATCGAAAGTGTATGGTCCGATTTCTACTGCGAGAATTATTTCCCCTCAAACTTCTCTCTTGGAGCCATCGAAAGCTCGGATAGTCATATTACTGGGTTGGATGTCAGCTTTGCTCATTCCAAGTTTCGTAATGGTGAAGAGTGGGCAGATGTTGAGCGCCGAGCCATTGTCAATCAGTGCCCGTGCCACTACCATTTCACCTGGATATGCAGTGCCTTATTATTTATGCTTAGTACCCTCTGGAGGTAGCTCCTCATCACTGAAAGTAATGGTGTTGGCTGCCTTGCCCTACCAGGTGCTGGAGATTTTCCACGGAGATATCTGTTGGCACATGTGCTTCATTTAAGTTTCAGATTTTGAGCAATGCTGAACGGTGAGCTTCAGAGGCCATAAGGAGACCAAGAATGGAGATCTGTGCCGGTGTCTTGTTCAACTGTTCAACTACTTGATACTCACTTTTCCGGATGATCTTGAGGAATTCTGTAACCTCTTCTCCAGTTAGGGCTTTCTTGGTAGCATCATTGTGCAAAGGGATCTCACCCATTTTATCCTTGCCTTTCTTCCGGATATGGCCTATCTTTTTAGATCGAATGGGCTACACTGAACACTGACCCAACCAAGGCGTTTCCACCACATTCGTCTCTAGATCGAGATCGGAAATGCTGTCAAGCCTCGGCTGATCCTGTTCTGATGACCTAAATGCAAACCATAAATAGCTGATAGCGTAAAAGCGCTCGGGGAAAGC
>JAOVVE010000038.1:1060224-1071560 GCA_028565655.1 Hoplisoma axelrodi | reverse complement strand
GTGTGCAGCTGTGAGATGCTTTATTAGATTAGAGTTACTTACGATGGATGTGGACAAACACTTCGCTCTGGGACATATTGTACACTTGACAGGCATTTTCTTGCCTTTTACTCCAAGGAGAGTAACGCAGTGTCTGTACTTCCACTTTGAAAATGCAAACTTTCCCTCCAGTCTCGCCATTGTGGCTAGTTACTTCTGCTACAGTTTGCATTTTCAGACGCTAAACACTTTGAAAACAAACTTTTCCTCCAGACTCGTGGTTCACATGAACGCTATACACTGCCTTTGATTGGCTCACATTTCTGCCTGTTACTCAAATTTAGCCAATCATCATCTCTTTTGTTACGGTCTCGCCCCTCCCTCCTCCCCTCACCAAAATGCTAAAAAGTAAACAACCGCATTTGTGACAGAGTCAGGGCTGATGAGTTTCGATGGAAAGTTTTAGTTTATAACGTGCTGAATTTAGTGGTCGGTAACGATAACGGTGTTGTAACGATAAAAATAGTAACTACTTTGAGTTAGTGAAAAAAATAACGCCGTTATCCCGGTCACTGGTGAGGACTAAGTCCTTCTCAAGTGGCAAGGTAGCAATAACAGTAAAGGACACCAATGTTTTGTACGGAACACACCCTCTTAGTTCGGTTCTATGCCATTTCCTGTATGATCAAAGTGTTAATACCTGGATGTCGTACATGGTCTTATCTAAAAGCGCTTGTTTGTCTTCTCTTTCCAGCTATGTCCGGACTGGTGGTCCCGCCCATGTAAATTGCACTTCCACTACTTGTGTGCAGTGAGCCTCGGGGTAAAATCAGCGGCATCCTTCATGAAATCAACAGTCCGTAATTTAAGGAGAAAGGAAGGAAACTGCGAGGGAGAGAGAGAGACTTTATCCCGAGCGATGTAAATTGAACGTTTTAAACCTCTGGACTGATTTTATTATCATTCTTCATGTTTCTCTGTCTGCGAAAGGGGGGGAAAAGAGAAAGGAAAATGCCTATTTTGTATAAACCTCCATGGTTCTCGGCAAGACCCTCGGCATGAGCGGGGAGGCGACTCCATGAAATCGCTGGGAAAAAAAGAAAAGGAAGAAGAAGGAGAAAAAAAAACACAAAAAAACACAAGGACACACTGAAATATCTCTGAATGTTTCTTTCGGGGTGACGCGGTGCCATCGCGCATCTTTATAATGTGAAGTCATTTCTTTTTCCCCATTGTTTCTTTGGCTTTTGTTGATTTGTGGTGAAAAAGGGGGCCAATCCAATAGTGCAAAGCCAACGAACTGGAACTTGCATAACCTTAATTCTACCATATAGCAGATGTAAAGACTTGTGGAATGGGGCCGTGAAGATCATGCATCCTTCATCGGACGTGGACTTTGTAACTTATTGTAGGTAGAAATTGTAACTTTGATATTGCAAAAAGCAAAAAAAGGAAAAAAAAAAAAGGATAAAAACGCCTTCCGACGAGCACAGTAAGAAATGAAGCGCTACTGTCTGTGGGTCTAAATAAACTAAAAAAAAAAAGGGGGAAAAAAGAAGAAAAAAGATGCTTCCACTGCTAAAGCTTCATGTAAAGCGCGAAGTGTGATCTGCAATGTTTTTCAACTTTTTGCTAGCACTGTATACTATTGCATTCTTAGGCTACTGTGGAGTCTATTGTTTCTCGTACCAGAAAGGTGTCTCCTTTTACTTCTAGCTCCTTCTTCCCTAATGTGTTTTGTATGTGGTTATACAATTGTAGACTTTTGTGATTTTGCCAAAGTTGTAGCTAAATATTTATACACTTGTCTTGAATTTTCCAGATCCACTTAAATATTTAGTACAGAGTTTTATTCCGGGGTCGGAGCCACCCGGGGTAAAATACGTCTTATACATTGCAACACTCACAAACACTCGCGCTCACCGAGGGTCTTCTGTGATTTTTTTTTTTATTATTTGCTTTTTTTGTAACATATCGATAAAATATTTATCTTTGATTCTTTTTTTTTTTGTATATTGCTTTCTTCCCGTATGTTTATTCCACCGCGTATGTTAACGTCCTGCCACACGACCATGTTATGCCAAGACCTGTGTGTCCAATTCGGTCGACCCACTTGATTTGTACTTCAGATCTGTTCAGGATCGATATTCGATCCACTCATCTCTCGTGATTTGTTATACCGAGGAACCATCCTTTATTTTTGTATTAATTTCTAAGTTATCTGAACAAAACTGTTTGTTGTATAGTCAAATAAATTGTTTGTGACACAAGGCTGTAATAATATTAGTAGAATATGTGCATGTCCAGCAGCCCCAGGGGGGAGGATTCAATTGTGGTTGTATTATTATTATTTGCTTTTATTTGAATATTTTTTTAAAAATGTAAAAAGTCTTTATCCGCCACCTTCGCCACATCAGAGCTCAACCGTGTTTACAGGGAATAAAAACACAAGAGGAAGAGGTTAAATGTATAGATGCGACAGAAAAGACGGTCTGTCCAAGTCGTCAGGGTAAAGGTGTCGCCCATGTGACTCCTTGAGCTAAGCCCTCGACCCTGATTTCTTCAAGGAGGCAATATGCAACGTGGTCCGACCCATTTGGACACTTGTGAGTCGCTTTGAATAAAAGCGTCCTGTAAATGACTTCATTCTGCAGGTTTATCAAGTGTGTTGGACACAAGAGCTAAAGATTGCAAGTTCGATGCCCACAGTACACTTCTTGAGCAAAGCCCTCGAACCTCATTTCTCCAGGGAGGGGGGGGCTATATGATGCCTGAGCCTGTGCTCTGACCCATCAAGTTGGGACACTTGTGAGTCGCTTTGGATAAAAGCACCAGGTTTAAGCATCCGCCATCATCACGCTCTGGTTAACGGTGTAAAAAGCACAAGCATTTTGTATTAAAAAAAAAAGAAGAAAAGTAATAATGATGTGACCCCCACCTGTTTTTTTTTTGTCAGTCAGGTTATTTTTGATTTCTGAACCTTGAATTTGCTGTACTCCCTGTACGACTGATAATCCAAGGGGGCGGGGGGAGAATTTTTGTATAATATATATGCAGAGGCAGGATTAAGATCTTCTATATTGTACATGTCATTTTGTAATTACTCCATGACACGGCAGCACAGTAGCTTAAATCACACTAGTTCCCCGTCTCCCTTCCGAGTTTCCGAGCTGTGCCAAAACCAGCGGGACGAAACGCCATTCTCATTTCCCTTTTCTCTTTCGTTTGCACTTTGTACTCTTTAAGTAGTCTGTTCCGAACCAAAAGGGGACGTCCCCTCTTGGCAATCTGCGCACAAGTTTCCTTTAGCGGCGGGAAGCGAGGGCAGCTGTTGAAGGGGATGAGTGATGAATGTGCAATGCGTTCGCTTTGTGATCGCTCAACAAAGCTTAGCTGAGTAAGTGGAGGAGCCGAGGAAGTCACCTTGAAAGTGAGAGGAACCCAAGGTTACATGAAGTGTGTTTGTGAATAATCATGGTTTTTGCGAACCTGTTTTTATTTGGCCTTTTACTCGGAATTAGACCATGCACTTCGTTGCCATTAGTCTGACGTTTTCTGTAGAACGACTCTGTAAGGGTAAATACTATTTCTGTTCCATGTATACATTTTTTTATGTTTATGTCAAACATTTCTACATTTTACTGTACAAAGATGTTCATTTTACACAATATTTAATTAAAGTATTTCTTGTCTGTGAATCAATTCCTCTCTGGAATCATTTTGCTTTCTTGTAGCTACATATCCAAGTCTGTGGAATTCCAAAGTTCACTTTTAAATAGAGGAAAGAAAGGGAGAGGAGGAATAAAAAGGTAAAGGGAAAAGAGAAAAGAGGTGGAAAAAAAAGTAATGGGAAAGAGAAAAGGAAAAAAGAAAACAGAAAGAAGAAAGATACATATGAACAAGTAGTATATAAAAATATATTTAAAAAAAAAAAAAACATGTCTTTACATGATGAACTCTGTTCAGTACAAAATGAAATTTCCCTATACAAATCAAATTAATTAATAATGCTTAATTTGTTAATTAATTCATGAATTTTTTAATTGATTCATGTGGTGTCATCAAAGATAAATATGTTTGCAAAGTTTGAGCTTGATCGGATAATGGTAAGTGCGAGAAATCCGGTCTGAAAGATTCCGCCCAGACAGACAGACAAACAGACAGACGGAACTAGTTAAGTCAAGACATGTAAAAAAAAGAAAAGCAAGGGTAACATGAAAAAGGAAAGAGAAGGAAGAAAGAGAAATGTAAACAAAAAAGTGGAAGAGGACATTTTAAAGAGGAAAAGAGAAAGGAAATATTAGTAAAAGGGAAAAGAAAAATAAAGAGAAAACATACAAAGTAGGGCTGGGTGATAAACTGAAAATCTACCGATTCCGAAATTTATGACAATATCCGAGGTCATTTTGCCCATATCGGTATTTTTGGTGTCTTAAAAAAATGAAAAAAAAGTTGGTTCTTTTGTCAACTTTTCAGTTGTGCTTAATTGTTCAATAACTCTCACCATTTCTTTATTTATGCTTTAGTCAATTAAAATGCCAATAAAAAGGGAATTGTACCATCAATATACCTGGCTGTAAAGTATATATGTTGGCCTAAAACATTCTTTATTTTTGGGGTATTTGTGTATTAGTATTATCGTCAATTTATTGTTATCGAGGTGAACTGCTTAATATATCGCAATATTGATTTTAGGCCATATCGTCCCAGCCCTAATACAAAGTAGAGAGGATTAAAAGAAAAAAGAAAACTATTGTTCTCAGGACTAAAAATACTATTGTTCACCAGAAAATAAATTGGGTAGAGGACAGTCATATTCGAGGACAGTCATATCAGAGGATAGACTACTACATATCCAAGTCTGCGGAAATCCAAACTTACTTTTAAATAGAGGAAAGAAAGGGAGAGGAGAAATAAAAAAGGTAAAAGGATTAATAAAAAACTAAATGTGAAAAAAAATGAGAAAAAGAGAAAAGATGTGGAAGAAAAAGTAATGGGAAAGAGAAAAAAAAACCCAAAAAGTACAAAGATAAAGATAAAAACGAAAAAGAAATAGTAACATGGAAAAGAAAAGAGAAGGGACAAAGAGAAATGTAAACAAAAAAGTGAAAGAGGAAATTTTAAGAAAGGAAATATTAGTAAAAGGGAAAAGAATAATAAAGAGAAAGGATACAAATTAGGGCTGGGCGATAAACCGAAAACCGAAATTTATGACAATAACCAGCGTCACTTTGTGTCTTTAAAAAAAAGTTGTTTTTTTGGTTTACTTTTCAGTTGGCTTAATAGTTCAATAACTCTTACAATTACTACATAAAAGTTAAAGTGGCAATAAAAAGGGAATTGTACCATCAATGTAACTGGTTGTGAAGCATTTATGTTGGCCTAACACATTATTTTTGAGGTATGTGTGTATTAGTATTATCGTCCAATTATTGTTATCGAGGTGAACTGCTCAATATATCGCAATAATGATTTTAGGCCATATCGTCCCAGCCCTAATACAAAGTAAAGAGAATTAAAAGAAAAAAAAGAAAACTACTTGGTTCTCAGGACTAAAAATACTACTGTTCACCAGAAAATAAATACGACTTTTATAGTTAAATCGGGTAGAAGACAGTCATATCTGATGTCAGTCATATCAGAGGATAGTCTACTACATATCCAAGTCTGCAGAATTCCAAAGCCTACTTTTAAATAGAGGAAAGAAAGGGAGAGGAAAAATAAAAAAAGGTAAAAGGATTAAGAAAACGCTAAATGTGAAAAAAAAATTAGGAAACAGAGAAAAGAGGTGGAAGAAAAAGTAATGGGAAAGAAAAAAAAAAAAGAAAACAGAAAGTAGAAAGATAAACATGAAAACGAAAAAGAGATTAAAAAGAAATAGTAACATGGGGGCAAAAAAGAGAAGGGAGAAAGAGAAATGTAAACAAAAAAAGTGGAAGAGGAAATTTCAAAAAGGAAATGAGAACAGTAAAAAGAAAAGTAAAGAGAAAACATACAAAGTAAGGCTGTGCAATTAACCAAAGATTTACTGATAGCAAAATTTATGACAAAAACTGATGTATTTTTTCCATATCGGTGTCTTAAAAAAAGGAAAAGAAAAAGTCTTTTCAGTTGTGTTTAATTGTTTAAAAAATGTGCCATTAATATACCTGGCTATGAAGTATTTATGTTGGCCTAACACATTATTTTTGAGGTTTGTGTCTATAAGTATCGTCGTCCATTTATCGTTATTGAGGTGAACTGCTCAATAAATTGCAATATTGATTTTAGGCCATATCGTCCCAGCCCTAATATAAAGTAGAGATATAAAGAGAGAATTAAAAGAAGAAAAAAAACAACTATTGTTCTCAGGACTAAAAATACTATTGTTCACCAGAAAATAAACAAGATTTTTATAGTTAAATCGGGTAGAGGATCTGAAATAAAGGCGGTTCTCTTCGGGGAGCGCTGGTGGGACAGACAGCCTTGATGAAGTACCAGGAGATTTATGTTATTCTGCCTCCAAACTAAAGGAGTTCTGTGGTTCCTCAGTATCTCATGTATTAATATATAATAGGAGAAATGGAGGGAATGAATTTGAAGCCCAGCACATTTCTTTAGAGAGCATTTGCATGCATTATGTGAAGAGCAATTTATTAGGTGTAATTCAGTAAACATGGCAACGTAAACTAAAGTGACAAATGTATTCACATGGAGGCCATGAGAAAGGAACCGGTAGTCAGAACAAGCGTCGTCTTTAAACCTCGTTATATTAAAGTGTTAGTCTGTACATTACAGAGACAAAATAGAAGAAAGACACGCCCCTTTACCCATCACGCATCTTAAACAGTTTCATGCTTCTGAGGTGAAGACATGTTCCTGTATCAGCATTGTGTCCAGGACTCAGTGACATCACAGTGACTGTCCCTACATCTGGTAATCATCATGTGACTGTCCCTAGACTCAGTGACTGTTGCGGGTGAGTGTCCTTTTACCAGGTTACTATCACAGGCTCTCAGGTGACCGTCCCTTTAACAGGTGACCCTAGCAGGTGACAGTCTCTTGACCAGGTTACTATTACAGGCTCGCAGGTGACCGTCCTTTGACCAGGTGACCCTCACAGGTGACCGTCCCTTGACCAGGTTACTATCAAAGGGTCGCAGGTGACTGTCCCTTGACCAGGTGACCCTCACAGGTGACAGTCTCTTGACCAGATTATAATCACAGGGTCGTAGGTTACTGTACCTTGACCAGGTGACCCTCACAGGTGATGGTCCCTTATACAGGTGACTATCAAAAGGTTTCCAGGTGATTGTCCCATGATCAGGTGACCGTCGCAGGTGACGGTCCCTTATACAGGTGACTATCAAAGGTTTCCAGGTGATTGTCCCATGACCAGGTAACCCTCACAGGTGACAGTCTCTTGACCAGGTTACTATCAAAAGGGTCGCAGGTGACTGTCCCCTGACAAGGTGATCCTCCGGGTGACTGTCCCTTGACCAGGTTACTATCACAGGGTCGCAGATGACTGTCCCTTGACCAGGTGACCATTGCAGTTGACTGTCCCTTGACCAGGTTACTATCACAGGGTCGCAGGTGACAGTCCCATGACTAGGTGACAGTAACCTGGTCAAGAGACTATCACAGGGTCGAAGGTGACTGTCCCTTGACCAGGTTACTATTAAAAAGTCACAGTAGACTGTCCCATGACCGGGTGACCCTCACAGGTGACCGTCCCTTGACCAGGTTACTTTCACAGGGTCGCAGGTGACTGTCCCATGACCAGGTGACCCTCACAGGTGACAGTCCCTTGACCAGGTTACTATTAAAGGGTTGCAGGTGACTGTCCCATGATCAGGTGACCCTCACGGGTGACAGTCCCTTGACCAAGTTACTATTAAAGGTTTGCAGGTGACTGTCCCATGACCAGGTGACCCTCGCCGGTGACTGTCCCTTGAACAGGTTACTATTAAAGGGTCACAGGTAACTGTCCCATGACCACATGACCCTCGTAGGTGAATGTCCCTTGACCAGGTTACTATTAAAAAGTCACAGTAGACTGTCCCATGACTGGGTGACCTTCACAGGTGACCGTCCCTTGACCAGGTTACTTTCACAAGGTCGCAGGTGACTGTCCCATGACCAGGTGACCCTTGCAGGTGACCCTCCCTTGACCAGGTTACTATCACAGGGTCACGGGTGACTGTCCCTTGACCAGGTGACTGTCATAGTTGACTGTCCCTTGACCAGGTGAGCGTCGTAGGTGACTTTCCCTTTACCAGGTTACTATCAGAGTTGCAGTTGACGGTCTCATGACCAGGTGACCCTCGCAAGTGACAGTCTCTTGACCAGGACATCAGCCGCAGGTGACTGTCCCTTGAACTGGTTACTGTCGCAAGTGACTGGCCCTTTTTTCCAGAGACTATCGGAGGTAAGTTACCCAAGATCCCATGACCTGGTGACATCGAAGATGACTGTTCCTTGTCCAGGTTACCATCACTGGGGCGCAGGTGTCTGCCGCTTGACCAGGATATCATCACAGAGTCACATGTGACTGTCCCTTGACCTGGTAACCGTCACAGGTGACTGGCCCATGACCAGGTCACTATCACACTTTGCAAGTGACTGTCCCTTGACCTGGTAACCATCACAGGTAATTGTCCCTTGACCAGGTCACCATCACAGTTTGCAAGTGACTGTCCCTTGACCTGGTAACCATCACAGGTGACCGTCCCTTGACTCATGATCATCGCAGATGACTGTCTCTAGATCTGGTGACCATCACAGGGGATTTTCCTTAGACTAGGTGACCGTCGCGGGTGAGTTTCCCTAGACAAGGTGACCATCCCGGTTGAGTATCCCTAGACCCAGTGACCATCACGGGTGAGTTTTCCCTAGACTCGGTGACCATCGCGGGTGAGATTCCCTAGACCCAGTGACCATCACTGGTGAGTTTCGCTAGACCCGGTGACCGTCATGGGTGAGTTTCCCTAGACCCAGTGACCGTCGCGGATGAGTTTCCCTAGACACGAAGACCGTCACAAGTAAGTTTCACTGGACACTGACTGTTGCAGGTGACCTTCCCTTCCTTTATACTTTGGCTGGTGTGATGACTAAAGTCTCAAAATGTCCCACATGTCCAACTTTGTCGCATGTGGGATATCGAGCATTATAATAACAATTCCCCTAATTAACTATGTGTCTGTAGAGTATAATGTTAGAACCCTGTAAAAGTTACTATGCTGGTTGTTGTTTGTAATTATAGTATAATAACCTCATGGAGAGCGAGTCTAAACCCACCCCATTCTGAAGGTCCCGATTTATAGCAGAGCATCACTTGGCGTTGGAATTTTCATGGGGTGAACAGGTGACGTGAGACTTTGATCTTCCACTCTTGTGAATTCCTAAAAGAAAATGGCAGTCTCGGGGGGGAGCAGCCCTCCTGCTCAGCCCACTGATCCCTAAAGAACAACTGCCATTTCGCCTCGGCCCGCCGTGCTAGCTGCTTCTGGCCGGTACTTGATAGCACTGAGGCGTATAGTTCACAATAAACCGCAGGCCTGGGGCAACAAAAGGAGTCTAGATTTCATCGACATTAACAAGACACCATTAGCTGACCGGACGAACCCCTTCATCTCCGCATGATGTGAATTACAACCTACAGGCACACATGGGGTTTGTCACTCATCCATGCTTCATTAGCTAACTAGCAGCGGTATAGCACTAGCCAAAGTAGGCAGAATGAAAGCATGATGCTGCCGTAACCTTGATGAAGGTCGCGGGCTGGCTTGTCCACCGCGTCCCGCACCGTCTCTATCTCATCAGAAACCTGCTTATTAAGTGATTCAGCTGGACGCTTCATCGAGCGCAGTGTTTGAAATGGTAAGTTACGCAATTACAAGGTAGAGCGAGTGCATTTAGATGAAGCGCAGTCACGCAGTTTGCTCAGGACCTCGTCCAGCCTCCTGTGAGAGATGACTAATAATGGTACATTTTCGGCACAGGTGATTTCATATGCTCGTCAAAAGAGCGGAAGCTTGCAGAATGAACAAATAAGCAAAGTCTAATAAAAAAGAGCTCAAATAAACACCATTCTCAGTTTAAGCAGGCGATCAGTTACAGGTTCACAAATACGGGTCACGAGGTTGAGGTTGCATCACGACACAATCACCTTTAAAATCCCTCAAAAATCATTCACACTTGATCTCACACTGAATACAGAACCATTACAACGAAAGGGAAAGGGAAAAATAGTTAACAGTCTCAGTTCCAATTTATCCCAAAAGTGTTGGATAAGGTTAAGGTCTCGTAGTGAGTCGGCCAAGAACACAAAAAAACAAACCCAAATGTGTCTTCAACAGTGATGAGAATAACGCGTTTAATAAACGCGTTACTAACAGCATTTTTTTTTTATTAACGGGTACTCAAAGTACTTACTATTTTTATCGTTACAACGCTGTAACCGTTACCGACCACTAAATGCAGCACGTTATAAACTAAAGCCTCTCATTGAAACTTGTCATCAGCCCTGACTCTCAATCACAAAAGCTTTTGTTTACTTTTGACACTTTTGGTGAGAGGAGGAGGGAGGGGCGACGGAGGAGTGAGAAAGTACCAAAAGAGATGATGATTGGCTAAGATTGAGTAACAGGTAGAAATGTAAGCCAATTAGAGGCTGTGTTTAGCGTCTAAAAATGGGGACTGTGGCAGAAGTAACCGGCCGCAATGGAGGGAAAGTTTGTATTTTTAAAGTGAAAATAAAAACACTACTTTTCTCTCCTTGGAGTAAAAGGCAAGAACGTGCATGTCAAGTGTACATTATGTCCCAGAGTGAATTGTTTGTCCACGTCCATCGTAAGTAACTAATATAATAAAGCATCTCACAGCTGCACACTGTTCTACCAAACTAGTGGTAACCAAAAACACCGCTTTTATTTGATTTAAACTAGTGTGACCAGAGGTCCTCTTTATCCAAGACAACCATCCGGGATTTTGTTTTACTACAGCTTACAAAGTATTTTGAATAGCGTTTCTTTCACAAACTGTATCGAAACGAGTCCTTTCAACTAGTAATTGACCGATTAATCGGCCGGCCAATTAATCAGGCCGATTTTGGCATTTTTTTGATAATCGGCATCGGCCGATAAATGTGCGCACAAGGCCGATATTTAAACATTGCCTTCGTCAGCTTAGTGACTGTGTACAGTCGTTGGTCTGGCTGTTGTTAGAGTGCCCCCGTGTCCATTCTGCCACTCTCCAAGCAGAAATCAGTAGCTATGTTTACATGCGCAAAAATTTTTTATCGGATTGAAATGTATTCGGATTAAATAATCGGAATGTATCGTTTACATGGGCACAATCCGATCATGACGAGCGTT
>JAOVVE010000037.1:1914073-1927928 GCA_028565655.1 Hoplisoma axelrodi | reverse complement strand
TTTTGGGTCGAGGAGTCTCTCTCTAATGGGCTTGTTGGTGTTGTTGGGGTACTTTCCCGAACATTGCTGCTGTCATCTTGTCTGGAAAATTTATACAGATCGAGAGAGCTCACGATTTTGTACTCACTGTAACCAATGTCAATTTGAAAAATTTTTCCTAAAAAGCCGGGGCTTTCCTCATCCTCTCTCTCCACTTCTTGAACAATAATGGCATATGTGTAGGTGGGCTGATAAGATCCTAAAATATCTCCTCCCTCTGAGTCAATAAGGTAGCCCACATATTCTCCAGGATAAAATACATTCATCGGGTCCATTAGCATTAAATGATGTATTTCTGAAGGAATGGGGGTACCAGGAAGCGGAAGCTCCAGCTTTGATGGCTCAGTTGAGTCATACTTGACACCGAGATTATCCAGCTTCTCTGTGATACGGTAGATGTCATTGCAGCCGAGCATTGCAATCAGATATGACGTATCAGAAATTAGATTGTCTGTCGCAGACTTGATGGTCATTGCAAGAGCAAGAAGAAAGTTGATATCCTTGCTGTCTGAATGTTGAATGTACAGATGGATGACTGTGGTGCCATATCTTTTCAGAAATGCGAGAGTTTCACTGCGACTGTGTGGAATAGGACTACAGCCTTTAACTCGCAATGTTGTCTGAAGCTTTTCGAAACAGGACACCTTCAGGCCCTCACATAGAGCTTTGCACAATCGAATCGCTTTGTCCTCATTAACAACGTAGGCATTTTCATTCTCATGCTTCATTATTCGAATCAGTCCCGTGAGGAACTGCTCAGAGGACAGCAGGAGTTGGAGACGGCCCTGGAGTGAGCAGAGGGCTCCAAACTGGCACATTTTCTTTGACTCTTCATCCAGCTGTTCTTCCAAGATGCTACTCAAAAGTCGTGGCCTTAGTTTCTGTGGAAGAAGCATAATCAGCTTGGTGTGAAAGGCATGGTCTTTGCCAAGATAACACTGGCTCATATCCACCAGCATTTGGACCCCAACATTTCCCTGGATTCTGCTTTTGTAATGTGGCGCATCATCAAAGACCAAGCTGTTAGATTTGTCTAGTCGACCATCATGACTTGGTAAGTAAAACGTTACCTCTCTTAGGCTTTCAAGATCTTTGCGGATTTGAACGGGGTCATTCTGGAGACTTTTGAAGAGCCCAGAAACAGCCCTTTTTACTGTTCTCATTTCATTCGGGTCAAGCTGCTTCCCTTCAGAGCTCCTGTAGATGCGACACAAGACTTCCACATACTGTTTTGTGGATATCACGTCCTCTGTTCCCAGAACTTTAAAAAGCTGGTGGAAGGTTCCTAGTTCAAGAGGAAGTTTGTATAGGTACGGCTTGAAGTCTGACTCATGATCCAAATTGATTACAACCTCCTCAGGTCTCAAAAGTTTCCAACCATCCTCAACCATAACAAAAGCCACTCCTCTTAGCTGATAACGGAAATCACGTTTTTCTGCATTGAGGAATTCGTAGGTCCTCCTCAGGACTTTGTATCTTGTCTTGACAGTGTCATCGTCCACATTTGTAATGGTGCAAATGTTTTTGCAGTTGCTAAGGACCTTTTCCAGAGGTGGCTCCAAATTAACACTTAACATAGCTAAGACCTGATCAAGCTGCTCCTGCCCTGTGAGTGTGCTTCCATCCTGCTCCTTCATGTTCACTGGAGTGGCTCTTTCTGGAAGAATGGGACAAGATGTCCAGAGTAATTGCATTACGTCTGTTTGCTTGAATTTGGGATTAACCTGGGACCCACTAAAACGAATTAATGGGAGGGTGCCATGTATTTCTTGATGCTGAGGATGAAGTTTGATGAGTTCGGCTGAAGCCCGTTCAGGATACAGAAATGCTACCATTGAGAGCTCTTTGAGGAACGTTCCCTCAAACAGATCAGCTCTCTCATTGTAGATATGATGAAGCAGGACTTCAACTGCGGTCTGATTTTTTTCCTGAGACCAGTTTTCGGATGGAGCCTTGATGCTGATCTCTTTTGCAAACTGCAAAACTTGTTGCTGGGACACAATATATTTTAATCCAATCTTGCGTAAAAAAATGACCCATGAAGGCAGGAGTGAGGTTCCATTTTTCGGTTTCAACACTTTTTCAATTTTTCTGAAGAATTCAGTGGGAATGAAGGATTTTGGTGGAAGCATCACTTCATACACTCTCACAGTTTGATCATAGAAGGCTTTGGCAGGCTTAAGTCTTCCTGTTTGATCATAAACAAATGAGAGACCCTCTAGCTTTTCATAGAGTTGTTCTGCTATGCCACACAGTTCCTCTATCGCCATCAGTCTCTCCTTTAGATAGATGATGTGCTGGATTTTGCCATTATGTGACAGAATGTCAAACTTTGGAAGAAGATGCTTCAGATAAACTTCCAAGTCATCAATTGGTGTGCACCCAAGGAAGGTGTAGAATTCTTTTAGTTGTGGGTTGTCCACTAAAAATGTTGAGGATGTAGTGTGTGCCCATTTTTCCATGTCAATCGATGGAATGCTTTTTGTCAGAATATAGCAAGCTCCAAAGTTGCTAATGGCAATATGCTGACCACTGACCGCTTGGTAACATGGGAGCAGCTTGAGACTCTGCACGTCGTCTTGACAAAGGTTGACTAGGTTAAAGTTGAAGTATAACAACAGCGCTTCAAAGTCTTTGTCTGTCAGACTTGCTGTTTTGAAGGCCAATGTCTGGATCATATACTCAAGGGCTTTCAGGATGCTTGAGGGACTGTCTATATTTGCTGTGTGCTGGGATAGTAAAGATACTATAGGATGTTCTTTTGCACATATTTTATGAACTGCCAGCTGCAGACATCCTGCTTTCATTAGTGTATGAAAGACCTTTTCATTCTGTCCATTGGGGAAAATGGCGGTGAACATTAAACTGAGTGGCAGCAGGGCATCGTGTTCTGGCACAATCAGTTTATTACTTGAAACCATAAATTTGGTCACAGGTAGGAGAGCCCAGTCTTTAAGAATGTCCAAAGCCATCACAAATTTTGGCTTAACTTCCGCCTGGTCGTCTTTGATGCCGATATTCTCACAGATGAAGTGCCATGTGCTTTTTAGCCAAGATTCACTTGCATAATTGTCCCTCCACTTCACAGCAATCTTGGTCTTATAATCTCGGTGAAGGGCTGATCCCAGTAACTCTCCAAAGCTGCTTATATCGAAGACCTTTGCCACACCAGCTTTAAAAAGAATGCTGCTGTACCTCATGTACAGAGTGTTCATAAACAGCTCGGTCCGCGAGGCAATAAGCTCATGATGACTTGTCAGGAATTTGGGACGTTTCGAATCAAACACTTGCAAAATGTTATCCATCGTTAAAAGAAGTGGCAGCCCTTCTATTCTAAGATCAGCTTCCACCATGTCTTTAAAGCAGTAGTCTACAAGTAATTTTAAACTGTGGAAGAGCTTAAAGTTAGACTGCTGCAATCGACAGGGTAGTTTACCCACTTGGCAGGATGTATCTGGTGATGAGAAGGTCAGCAGGAAGTTTCGAACGTCCTCTGGTGTTACATAGCTGACAGGAATGTCTGCATCTTTCAAACAGAAGAACACACTTGCTGTCTCATCACAACTGTGAACTAGGTTGAAGCCTACGTCCAGAAGCATGGCCTTCAGTCTGTAGACATTGTCTGCCACTGATTTGCGTGAAGTAACGTTGTACTCTGTGTTCTTAAGGTGCTGCAACTCATCTTGCAGTAAGTTGTCAAAAAATGCTCGGTCCTTGGTTGAACTTGAAGTGTTCACCCAGGATATGTAAATGGCTGCATGCATTTCAGTGTTGTCCAGGTGCGGCGCCTGAACGACAGGAAGGAGTCTTTTCAGGTCTGCGTGAATGCAGTGATAGATGGCCTTTACTAAACAATACCAATCTGGCTGAATGTCCAGACGATTAACGGGAAAAAAAAACAGGAATTTTCTTAACGTATCTTTGACCACGTGGATGGGTGTTCCCTTTAGAACTGTCATTGTGGGGTCGTTCCCAGGGAACAGACGACGTTTTAGCTGAATCAGTAATTCCACATAAGCAGGAGCAATCAGTTGTGTCATTAGGTTATTGTTCCAGTCGCTCCTAACTCCGACTCCATTGTCATCCCTCCATAGGTTCCTCCTGGCAGAATCTAGAGCGAAATGTCCATTAACATGAAAAGGCAGTCCTGTTTCTAGGGAAAGGGGAAGAAAACAGAAGGCTCGGTGGGCCTTTTTGTAATTATGGCTGTAGCATGCTGCCACCCCACCTCGTGGAAAGAGTGTGATATCCTCATTTTTGTGGGCAGAGATGACACTCTTGGAGATCTTTTGCATGTCAGAAAAGCCTGATCTGTTGCAGACGAGCCATGTCGTTGAGTTTCCATCTGAGTCCTCAATAGTCATTGTGTACGTCATCTGCTGCATCTGAATTTGTGTCAGTTGCTTTTTCTTTATAATGCTGTCCACTACACTGGCATGAAACTGCTTTCGTTTTAAGCGATCACCATCTGTAATTTTTGCTGTGACTGCGTACAGTGTTTTCAGTTCTCCTGTCCCATTCTCAATTTCACATATAGAAATTTTCTCCATGTGATTCAGAAACATCAGCAATTCTACACCATCGGTTCGTAGCTTGTCCAAAAGATTCTGTACCATTCTATCTGAAGCTGGTAGCGAACTGATCTCAGAGATTTTGGCCATCTCAGCAGTGCGTATAGGGAATCTGAACATGGTGCTGCGCTCTAATTTAAAATGACTTCCCAAATATAAGCTTAGGACATCTGAAAACTGGGAGCGAAAATCTAAATCCAGATCTCTAAACATTCTACCTGGGCTAACGGTTGTTGCCCCTGGTGCATAAATAGCATGTGGGTCAAAGATACAGAGAATGTTATTATTTGAGATGAAAGATGGACAGTCAGTGATGTGATACACAGAGTTGAATCCAATACCATACTGCCCAGTTTTGCCAGGGTTTGCCTCTTTTGTGCCTCTGCCAAGATTCTGAATGCCTCTGATGTCATCCTCGGTAAATGGCTGATTATTGTACACACAGAGAGATGGGCCCTGCATGGGCAACCATTTGTCATCAAATATCCTATTAGCTGGATGGGTTCTGGGGTCAAAGACAAAACATATCTCTGTTGCTTTGGCATCATCTGCATTTTGAAGAAGCTCTTTCAGCATCTCCTTTTCTGAGGGGTAAGCATTAAGGATGCTTTTGATTCTGCTTGTGAGTTTCTCCTTCTGCCCAAACTCACTCCCAAGTGTGGTGAAGCATACATTAGAGGCATACCTTTCCAATGCTTTGTGGCGTTTTGGAATGGCGCCTAATTTCACTGCTACCTCTCGGGGAATGTCAGCATGACAATACTTCACAGTTGAATCTCTGACCTTAATCCAAGGGCAGTCGTTGTAGCACAATAATTTAGATTGTTGCAAAGTGAGATTGCTATCAGGTAAAAGTATCTGACCATAGGTACTTTGACAGAACTCTTGATTTTTGTCTCTAATCAAGCTCCATATTCCTTCACTGATTATTCTACGACAGAGCTGAAAGTTATCCTCAGTCAGAGCTTTCCTTCCACATTGGTCCTTAATGAGCTCTAGGACAGCTGAGAAATTCTCCACAGTAAAGGTTGGCTGAACGCCAACATTTTCAAACAGCTCACGGCAACTGTTTCTATACTTGTTGGGTAACTGGTAGAGGTACGGTGCAGCATCAAAGTTCAGGTGAAAGGCCACTTTTGATGGATTAACATATGTATTTTCCACCAAAATGGAGCAGAATGTCTTTAGCTCAACCACAGTTTCATCCTTAGCCTCCTTGAACTGCATCATTTCTTCATGTAGGTATTTGTAGCAAGCATTTGTTATATTTTCTTGATACAATGTAACACCATCAAATGATTTGGAAAGTTCTTTAAGTTGATTGATTACTAATTCAACAGATGGCTTTCTTATCAGGCCAAGAAAGTCTTTTACAGCCAGGGAAATGGGGCCACAACCTCTGAAGGACGGCGAGTTTTCGTTCAGGATGGGCTTCATTAAACACACTGTGTCCTGATATTCAGTGGTAAAAAGTTCTGTAGCAGAAAACACTGCTGACTGGGGAAAGTTATTTCCATACCAAGGCAGAGAAAAGCCAGCAGGTTTTGTCAAAAATGGAAGAAAACATATGTCCTGTAATTTTGCAGCAAACTCATTTGCGGTAGGATCTCTCATTTTCAGTTTTTCATCGATGAGACTCATCAGTATACTGCTCCTGAGGCAGGCAGCTGTATGGTCAACTTCATTAAGAGCCAGAACAGACTCGGCACGTTCCGTCAGGTCTTGCCAAGAGAGGTCATCCTTAACCATACCCAACTGTACTAGTTTTACCAAACATACAGGATTCAGATAGTCTTTTACACTTCCTTCGGGGAACCGGCCATCATTGGCGTTGTACAATTTGGCAACCCTTCCCTCTGGATGTATGAGTCGAGATGGAAGAACAAGGCTGTGTGAAGGCCCAGAACATGGAATACAAGGTGTCTCCTGAAGTATGGTGGAAAATTCTTCCAGTTTTGCATTAAGGACATAATACATTAGGGGGTCGCGGAGATCTTCGTCTATGTCTTGTATATGTGGGAAAAAAACATCAGAGAAGAATTGCTTCTCTGTAAGCGTGTTCTCCATTAGCTTTCCTTTGCAGCCAGCATCATCAAAGCCATCTTTCACCCAGTCTGGAAGTTCAACAGCACAGAGGTTTTGAGATCCACACATCTTCAGGTATTTCATAAATATTTTGAAAGCAGCAGGCCCAACTTCTGGTTTGCAGAGCAATGAATCATCTAGAAACCTAACGTACTTAATAGACACCCAGGACTTGCCATCTGAAAAGACTTTTGCTTTGTCATCATCTTCTCCTTTGGCGATTTCTTGATATACACCTTGGCAAATCAAGTTAAAGTCATCATGCACAACGCCCGGGTCGGGCCAGATTGCGTAATAATTGTACTCGAGAAGCTCCCCATGTTCGGACATCGTCCGCAGCATAGTAAGTGCAGCCAAGTACGACTGGACAATCACATGTCTCATAAAAACAGAGTTCCACTGTCCCTTCGTGTCGGTTTTCCAGATCTCTTTCCGGTTTGATGTCACTGCAAAACATCCATTTATGTGAACCGGAAGTCCAGTTTTTATTCTAAGCGGCAGATAACAAAAGACCTCTCCAAATGGGTTTGCATTTGTCTTTAATTTCCATTTTTTGTTCTCTTCCTCTGAGAGCAGAACAGCTACGCCTCCACATGGTACCAGTCCCAGTCTCTTTCCACTTTCACTCAGGGAAAATTTCAGAGCTTCAGTCACATCCATCCATGAAGAAATTAGCCAGTTTGTGTTTTCCACTCCTTTCTGCGGCATCTCTTCGGTAAGTCTTTTGGTCTGAGAACCTTTAGCTGCCATTTCAAAGTATGAGGTTGGATCCTCTTCAGAACCCCTGAACAGTGGTGACTGTAGATCTAGAATGCGCCTGAACACATTGTGGTATTCTTCTACAACAATTCTGATGATGCACCCTGACCTAGGAATGTCAGCAGGTACTCTGTTAGTGGCAGCAACTTTTTTCATGATCTTGGCAGCAGACTTAAGGATACTAAGAGGTCCATATGCTGCTTTGGAGGACCATACACTTTTGTTGATCGTGACTACATCTTGTGCGGCAGCGGGATTTGGCTCCTCAGATTTCAAATACTTTAGGACCATGGTCCCAACATGCTGTGTAAAAAGAATTAGCCGGTGGCCGCAAATGCTAAACTCATCCACAAGAGAATAAATATCCGTGGTGTTGTAGTATGTGCTGCTAATTTCACTAGTTGCGGCTTCGTGCTCTGTTCTAAACGGAAGTCTGAAGAGTGTTCCTGTGTATTTGTAAGGGGACTCCTGTAACAGAGGAAGCTGACAATTAAAAACATTAAGAAAAGGTTTAAACTGGTTAGGAAACTTTCTCAGCCTTTTCTGTTGTTTACTCCAGTTGATCTTGATCCCCGGGTTTGATTTGTCTCTGATGTGCTTACTAATGTGATTGATGTTGGGATCGAACATGATCATAAACTCTCTGCTCATAATAATTGGTATGTCAGTCAGGTGGTAGACAGAGTTGAAGCCTAACCCAAATTTACCAACTTTGTCTGCTTCACAACGTTTCATGGAACCACCTAGCCTTGTTATATTAAGAAAGTCTGTGTCTGAGAAAACAGAATTGTTGAATGACCATAAAGCAGGACCATGACAGATGATCATTCCGGGGTCAAGTAAGTTTTCTCGTAAGTCAAGATTCTTTCTCATGTCGATCAGGAAACTGCATTCAGTAGCATTCGCGTCATCCGCATTCTGTAGGAGTTCTTTAAAGATATCGGCAACAGATGGATACTCCTCAAGAATATTCTTTATTCTAACAGTTAAAGGTTCCCTCTGACCAGACTGCTCAAAACCAAGGTTCTCTGGGTTTATAAGTCTGGTGCTCAGACATGGTACCTTCAGCCACTCTGCAGTTTTCATGGGGATGTCATCGTGCACAAGCATAATAGGTTCAGAGGTGTCTTCTAGTATATCATTTAGATCATCCACTTTGATGTCACAGTAGGTGCACTCATGAATTGGTTTCATGACCAGCTTGCTCGGATCTTTGTAGTAAAGAATGGGCACATGCGTGTCACAGTCGACTGATATCTGACTGTTGTATAGCCATCGAAAAATGTTAATCAAGAGGAGGAGATTATGTTTGCTTTCTTCTTTGGTCATTTCCTGTTCACTCTGGTCCTTGATTTTCTTGACAACTTCAAACACATTAGATGGGAGAACCTCATCAACAGAACCACAGAATTTGAAAAGTTTGTGGAACTTTGCAATAGTTTTTGGTAAAGAGTGCAGGTATGGCTGGAGATCAAGATCTTGTATGGGCTTTAGGACTGTGGTACCTGGGGAGGCAAATGTTTTGCCTGTCCACACCCAATCAAAGGGGAGCGATTTCAGGGCCTCGCTTGCATTTTCTAACTGAGCTTGCATGAAGTCATAGATCTCAAACAGGATCTGTTGGAACTGGTACCAGTCTTCTGTAGTAAATACTTGAGATTTGTGCCAGTCATTCACTGCCTTTAAATGCTGAAGGACTTGGTCAACATTGGGCTCCAATGACAATTTAAGGGCTTTTTTCAGACCAGCAGATGTTCGTTCCACCAGTTCTGCAGAGGAGCCAACCAGCACAGCATGTGATATACTGCACATTTCCAATAGAGAAGAAATGTAAGAACAATCTCCCTTCCAAAAAAGAGACTCGGGGTAATTCAAAGGCCTCTCCTTGCAGACAGGCACCCATTTTAGCTTCTGCAATGACATCTGAACTTCAGAAGACCTGATTAACTTGGCCTGTTGGTTCATGACTGTAAGCAGGGACGTTGCCTTATTTAAGATCAGCTCCCATTCTGGCTGAATGCTTCCCTGCAGCTCATCGATCTTCTGAGCGACAGAAAGAAAATCTTTCTCAGAAAGTTGTGCCTCATTCTTAAGCCCCAACTGCCTCAGGGAATGAAGTAAATCAGGAGATGATGTGTAGATGCTTGGAGGAAATCTGATCTTTTCTTCCATGTAAAACAGGTTCTGTAATATTTCCAACTCAGGATCAAAAAAGTCTGTTGCTGCAAGAGCTCTTGCTGATGTGGAATACATGAACTTCAGAGATGACAGCAATGTAACAACTACTTTGTTTTCATTTTTAAGAAATGATAAATGAGTAAGGGTCCAGAGCATTATTTTGGTCACTTCATCTTCAGTATAGTTACCTTTCTCAATGTCCTGAATGATCACTTTGAGACATTCGGTGCTATTGATTTCTTCAACATTTAACAACTTTACAAGTCGAATCGTTGCTTCATCACTGCTGTCAATTAAATTAAGGAGTAATTTAACATTTGGAGGATATTTGGCGGTATGGTGCAATGCTCTATTTCCTTTAAGAGAAGTAAAGCATGGGGTTCCATCCTCTAAAAGCTCCCCCACTTTCATGAAGATAGGAAGATCCAGAATTATCCGTTTTTCCTTTTCAGTGACATCTGTAAGAGCAGCCAGAAAGCCTCTAAGAGCAACCTTTTGGTTGACAGTAAACGATGAGATTTGACTTGCCATTCTTTGGGATGAGGTTCTGTCCATAACTTGTAGAAGAGTGCTTGGGCATAACTGATGAATGTAGTTTTTTAGGAGAGGGTGTTGCAAAGATTGATCCAGTTTTTTCAAAACAACTCCACCCACTTTCTTCAGAACCTCAAGCAGGTCCTCAGAGATAGATCCCTCGACCTCATCCACAGCAATGATAGGAGAAGGAGATCTCAGACGCAAAAGTTCCAAAGACTCGAGATCGTCGTGAAGTGGCACTTTTGGAATTAGTGGCATATCTTCGAAAGTACTAAGGTCACCAGCAAAATGAATGTAAAGGTGTTTCCAAACCATTCTGATCCAGGATACAGGGGGATGTCTTTTTTTAGGGTCTCCGGGGTACCACTGCACAGAAAAGTCTCTAGTAGTCCAGGTGGTTGCAAGGATTTCTTTTATAAGACGTGCAGACCTTCCTGGGTTTAAAACTTGTACCTGAGTGCAAGGCCTTCCTGAAAATGAGCAACAAAAAATATTGTCACTGTCTGGTGTTTAAATGGATGATGCAGGTGGCCACAATGAAACAGTGGTTAGGGTGAAGGTTGTATGTTCACCATACCAAACCCTGAGTTCACCAAAGGTTACCTGTGTGGACCATTGAGCAGGGCCCTTAACCCACATTGCTTCAGGGGTACTGTATCATACCTCAACCTGAGCTTAACTATCAGTTAGTTGCTTTGGGTTAAAAATCTGCTGAATGACCAGCTGTAAGTAGATGGTATGTAGGTGGTCTGTATGTAGGTGTATAGTACGGAGGTGGTTTATATTTAGGTGGTCTGTGTATAAATGGATGGTATCTAGGTGGTCTGTATGTAGGTGGTCTATATGTAGGTGTATGATACACTATATTGCCAAAGTACTTGCTCACCCATCCAAAATATCAGAATCAGGTGTTTCAATCACTTCCATGGCCCTAGGTGTATAAAATGAAGCACCTAGGCATGGAGACTGTTTTTACATACATTTCTGAAAGTATGGGTTGCTCTTAGGAGCTTCGTGAATTCCAGCATGGAACTGTAACAGGATGTCACCTGTGCAACTAATTCAGTCATGAAACTCAGCCACCGTGTGGTAGGCCACGTAAACTGACGGAACGGGTCAGCAGATGCTGACATACATAGTGTGAAGAGATCACAAAGTTAATCACTACAGAACTCCAAACTTCATGTGGCCTTTAGATAAGCTTAAGAACACTGCGCAGAGAGCTTCATGGAATGGGTTTCCATGGTTGAGCAGCTGAATCCAAGACATACATCATTAAGTGCAATGCAAGTGTTGGATGCAGTGGTGAAAAGCACACCACCATAGGACTCTAGAGAACTGGAGACGCGTTCTCTAAAGTGACGAATCACGACTGGCATTTCGATGGACGAGTCTGTCTGATTGCATTGTGCCAAGTGTAAAGTTTGGTGGGGAGGGCGGGAATATGGTGTGGGGTGGTTTTTCAGGAGCTGGGCTTGGCCTCTTATTTCCAGTAAAAGTAATGCTTCAGCATACCAAGACATTTTGGACAATTCCGTGCTCCCAACTTTGTAAAAACAGTTTGGAGCTGCCCCCTTCCTCTTTAAACATGACTGTCCACCAGTGCACAAAGCAAGGTCCATAAAGACATGGCTGACACAGTCTGGTGTGGATGAACTTGACTGGCGGGCACAGAGTCCTGACCTTAACCCAATAGGACATCTTTGGGATAAATTAGTGTGGAGAGAGCCAGGGCTTCTCTTCCAACATCAGTGTGTGTCCTTACAAATGCCCTTCTGAAAGAATGGTCTAAAATTCCCATAAACACACTCCTAAACCTTGTGGACAGCCTTTCCAGAAGAGCTGAAGCTGTTCTAGCTGCAAAGGGTGGACCGACGTCATATTGAACCCTTTGAATTAGGAATAGGATGTCACTTAAGCTTATATGAAAGTTAAGGCAGGTGAACGAATACTTTTGGCAATATATAGTGTATGTGGCTGGTCGGTATATAGGTGGATGGTATGTAGGTTTATGATATGTGGGTCTTCTATATCAGTGATTTTAAACACTTTGTCGATAGATCGTCAGGTGTGCCGTAGGAAATTGTCCAGTTTCACTAAATTAGTCAAAAAATATTTAGTCACTACAGGGGATTTGGCATTGTTGAGCTTCACTGCGGTCACGCTATCCGCGCTTTAGCAATTCACAGTCAAATCATCTGCGCTCTAAATGTGCGTGCGCAGTGGACGTTGGTATGCTGCAAAATATCGGAATATCGCGCATATATGCGCATGCACTTTTAAAGCCCAGATAGTGTGACCACGGATAGCGTGAGTTTAGGCTTCGACTGCGCACGGTCTGATCAGTTCTGCATTTTTTAACTAGCATATCTTTTTTCGTCTTTGTTATAATTAATCATCACATACAGCCTTTTAAAGTTGAAAACCTTATCGTTATAACATATAACCCAATCAGCAATTTAAATATTATAACAGTGTTGTTTTAGAGAGATTTACCTGTTTGTATAATACAAGCACTTTACCTTTTTTTTTTTTTATCTGACTATAAGCGCAAAAATATTATAAATCTGTTACATAAGAAATCAATTATATGTTTGAAATATGGGTAAAATATTAGCTTTTCATGGTAAGCGCTTTGTGCATATGTATGAATTATTCCTCTGTTTTACCTCCAAAATGGTTTACATGTATAATTTTTATTTCTTCCGGTTGGGATTTTTACAAGTTAATCCCACCCACTTTTGTTAAATCCTACTTAGGATTGGCTATGAAGAACCCCAATATAAACCAATCAGGAAATAGAGTTATTTTAACATTGATCCCATTTTCCACAACATACTGTATCTATGTGAGCTAAGCCTTTTGTGCATGTCTGCTATAAAAAACTAAAAACAGAGAGAGCAGTTGTGGAAGAGCTTCATGTATGCCTCTCTTCAATCCCTGCAGGATACCAGCGTTGTGTTTATTTAAACAGCACAGGTTTCACACTGAGCACATTCAGAAATTATATTGTCATTATATGTACTGCATTAAGCTACAATGTGTCATTTAGAAACTTTTTTGGATGGTGGTGTTCCACAGGGTTTTTTTATGTTAAAAATGTGCTGTGGCTCAAAAAAGGTTGAAAAACTCTGATCTATACAGATAAACTTACAAAATAAGATCCAGTAATGCCCAACAGGTTTTCTTATCCATACCGTAAAGCTACCGTAACCAGTAATATGGTTTATATTTTACAATGCTGCCTTAAAAAGACAAGTAAATAAATATGTTTGCCATCAATAATAGACAATTGGTTTAATGCACCTTACATCCAAAACACACCTATGAATAATTGAGAGAATAAGTACATGCTTTTTGCACATTTTGCACCATGCAGTGCATACTTGTACTGTCGTTATGATGGCAAAAACACACTGACAAGCACTAAGTCAAACTGACAGCTCACTAAAGATTGTTGAAAAAGAAAATCTCTTAAAGTTAGTTTAAAAATTTTACTTAGCCCCTTAAACCCCGCGGACCCACCGGTGGGTCCAACAAAGTAGTGTTTTAAAATACTGCCAAAAATGTGTAATAATAGAGTACACTATTAAATTTTCTTTTAGGTTCCCAATATATAAGTCCTTTATGCTACCAAAACAAGTCTCCAAATGTATTTTGTCAAAACGATGTTTGTTTAAAACTGA